>JALHAQ010000144.1:0-27085 GCA_023838395.1 Holcopasites calliopsidis | reverse complement strand
AAACAAAGGTGGAAGAGTCCTTTCGATAGAGTAAATATGATATTACGATGATTTCCGATGCTCATTAATCGCGATCGACTGGATGCATTCAATCAGAATGAAGCATTGTCAAGACACGTACCAAGCGACTGCCAATGGGCTACCGGGAACTTGTTAAGCTTGACAGGCCACCGCCTCGCGATACCTCGACACGATTAAGCGTCGTCAATAATCCGATCTGTTAAGCTACTGTTTCTAACTATAATGTTGCACGACAACAGTTGGTCGATTAGATCGATCACGACCGATTCCCTCTGTCAGTGGTTGCTTTCGAAGGTGACTCTCGGGAGACACGAAGTATTTCTCGATCTTCCGCGTTCGATGGATGACAGTTAATTAAAATTTATATGCCTCATAGGATTGAAGGCGAAGGGTATGGCTGGTCGCAGGCTGCAGAAAATAAAATAAATAGTTACAGTTAAAAAAAAAACAACAACGAAGCCAATATTTCTTATTCGATTATTGGTCTTCATTCAAGTGAATTAAATACAGATATTTCATAATTTATTTGATAAATTAAGTTAATTTATTCATTCAATTTATAGTTATCTGATTTAATCTGCCGGCAATAGAAATCGATGAATCTGTGTTCAATCGCCTGGTCTGCCTATAATAGGGTCATTCCACTGAGTCCGCTTGTCCGATAAAATCGAAACAAGCTTATCAAATCGATTTCGTACCTCTCCCGTGCTGTTCAAATCGCCACACTTGCGTCGCAATTGCAGAGCTATTATCGAGATCAATTGTACCCGATCAAATTTAATCTGATTTCGATGGGCCGTTCTTTCTTTTATCGAGCACACTGAACTTTCATTTATTCACTTACTTCTGCGAGGTACACTGAAAATTAGTGTCGTAAATGAATAACCTCGTTGCACCTCTCTCGCAAAGGCTCTGTGATTGTCTTAATTAATTGAGTTAATTGCAATCAGTGCGACAAGAAGGGCAACTTGCTCGACATCGTGTTCAATTTGAAGTGTTCATTCATTACTTTGCTAGGCTTGCAATTTCGAAGAAATGTTTGCACGAACAAGACCGTTTTAATCGATGAATTCGTGCATAATGTAATCATTACTCATTGCTACCGTTTTCAATCGTTTGCGTGTTTCATTGTAATTATCGAAAATTCATATCGATTGAAAGCAGGTATTATTGCTTGCTGCAGAATTATTTATATTACAGAACGATTTTTACATTTATAATAATTATTTTAGATATGGGGATTCAATAATTAAATGCCGTAAGGCTTCGTTTTTATTTAGTTTGCTGTTGAATGTAACTTCCGATCTTTTAATTATATAGAAAGTAGCCGGTTATTGAATACAAGACAATAATGAGTAGAATAATTTATGAGAACATTGAAATCCAATTTAAATCGGGAATAACTAAAGTAGTATGGGCCAAGGTATGACTTAACATGTCTTTCTTAAGTAGATAGTAAAGCGTGTTTCGAAGTACAATAATGTATGGCTCGCAGTAGTATAAGTCAATCATTAATCAGACGTGGCTGTCTTGTGAATACAAACGTATATATACAAGAAGCTAAACGCATTATCAGTTGGAATTCGAATGAAGAACAAGTCAATTTGGATTTGAGCATTTGAGTTTATATCTAGAAATAAAGGTCAAGCATTAAACATTCGGTTAAATTAATTTCTACGTCCTTCAGCTCAATGCTTTACGCTTTTGAAATGAACTTATGTGTTAGTTGCTTTTGAATTTGCTCTACCTATAATCGGATGCGTTTATTTTTATGTATAACAGGGTTCCTATGATTTTTTTTAAAGATATTAGAAAAATGCACGCATCGACCCACACTCCTTATAAAATATTGGGCGTAGGAAGATTGAACATTAGATTGATGTGCCTTATAAAGCGCCTCCTTCCCGAGATATAAATAAACCACGTTGCCTCGAATAACGTGAGAAGTAGTCTAGACCGTATCCAAAAGGATTATAAATCCAATGTTCTATTCGAACGCGCGACACACGCGAAAGTAACTTCGAACTACGAGGTTCCATAATAAATCAAGTCGTCGCCCCGACACGTTAATGTCCCTCGTCGATCGCTGATAGCGCGAGACTTTTATATAAGAAGCGAGACGACATCGGCGGAAAGGGGAAATGGGGTTGCCGCGGAATTATTTATTCATTTATATCCGTGCGAGTTTATCGCCAGTGATCGCTGCGACAGCATGTCACCCTGAAAGAGAGATGGAGAGAGGGAAATACCAATCCCGGCGTGGAGGCAGAATTTTGAAACGATCGTGGACGAAGAAACGTGGACTGAGAGAAAAAAAGGGGAGACGGACGTTCCGCCCCCGTGCATTCCGTCCCTGTTGAATCACTGCGGAACGGCAGGGAGGAATAACAGTACCGCGGTGTCTCAGGAGTTATGCAACGATTGTTACAGAACGATTTATGATTTTGATTAAGTGTGTAACGATTGACAATGGCCTGAGCGTTTCGAGCTCTCATTTTACCTTTATACTTTGCCATCTACGTGATTTCTAATATTTCTAGCTTTTCTTTTTAATTTTGTAGTAAGTCGCAGCGCGTATTGTAAATGCTTACAGACTTGCAACAAATTTTTAATTAACATTCACATTCTCCGTAATTGTTGCCTGCACAAATCGAAATTTTAAGCACGATTTACGATGCTACGTTTTTCAAACTAGAAAAATAAAAATAATAAAGCAGTTGTATGCAATTTTCCTTTGTATCATGATTTTTATGTGGCTGAGTTAAAACGCATTTTATCCTTCGTCCGCTTTTGCATTTGCTCCTTTATATTTTTGTAAATTTATGAAGCTTTACAAATTTTACACGGGATAAGAAATGACAGTAATAAAGAAAAAGCGAGGGATACTGGACGATAGAGTGCTGTTCTGTGAGTTTGACGTCAGTTTTATCGTTATTGGACGAAGCGAGGGGAAAACAGGCCGAAATTTTACAGCGTTTTTACGATGAACACTATTCCATGATTTATTGTTTCCCTTCCGTCTTCCCTTATTTGGCGCACGCAGGTGTACAATTATAAAATGTGATTAATGAATGGATAGGAGTTGATATATGTATATACATATAAGCACACACACGAGGTTTATCGTTGTATTTATCATTTGAAATTATTTGTGATAAAACTGAAAAGGAATTATTAATCATGAGGTATTTTAAACAGATTTAACACAAGAATTTAAATTGAATTACAAACATGTACTATATGTGTTTGTATTGAATAAAATAACATGAATTGTAAAAGCTCTAGTGTGCATATTGGATTTACAAAATTTTCCAAAGCAGTAATAAACATCTGAATATCCCATTTTTGTTTTTAAATACTACCAGCTGTTTTTGTGAAATAACTTTAATTGAAATGGTATAATAGAAATAATCGTTGAATATCATTTGTTTCATCCAGACAAATAACAATCTTTCACTCGCCACGAACATCAGTTTGTGGGCAAACATTTCTGTACACTTGGGGGTCCATTAGCATATCAGCCCCAGATCGATAATTTACGCTTCCCGGAAACAGACTCCTATGAGAGCTCTTAAATTCCTCCGCAAAGTGCAGAAATATTTTTCACCAAACCAACTTAGCTGAAAATAAATATTCGAGAACTAATTAATGTCGTTGCATTAAAAAAGGCGGCCATGTAGAAATTTTGGAGGGTAGTTTCCTCCCTCAACCTAATAATAAACAATACGTTCAAAGTTTGAACGTATTTCTCTCTATAAGTAAATAATAAGAAGAGGAAGTAGAAATTTCCACGAACACTCTTCAATATTTAAACGCTGAAATGAGAATTCATGGTGAATTCGAAAAAATTGCAAAATGATGAAATCTTCGGGGTTACAGCGGTTCAAAGTCTGTGCTATTGTAATACTTACAATCAAATTTTTCTCTATTTAAATTACAATTGCCAGTACTAATTGGCGCAATATACGCAGCGATTCTGCACATCTAACGCAGAGAGAAACAAAACTGATTTCGGTACGCCAACTTTGCGCTTACACGCTGCCCGCTGGTTGCATAAAGGTCAACTTATACTCAACCGTGCTGTGTGCGGATTTAGGCGCGGTCTGGCTACAATTCCGTGCTATTATAACATAAGATGCTACGCGATTTCTGTCGTGTTTGCTGTCATGTTAATCGCAAAAACCTCAGGAGTTCCATAAAATTAATTTCATAAAGATTAGGTTAAGAAAATACCCTTTGTAATCTCTTGAAGGCGACCTTTTCAAGAGGCTGTCCGTGCCAAGGTCCGGGCCACAGCCAAATATCGGAGGCTAGAAACTGCGTCCCGGCACGGTGATGTACAAATGGACCCTAAATGGACCTTAAGTCTGCGACCCGTGGGATTTTTGCGAAGATTACACCGAATTACGAGAGCAAATTGAATTTCCAGACGGATGATACGGTTCATCCAGCCGGGGGAATACATTTTTACTCCTGAAACGGTCGACAGTCCTGGGGGACCATACAGGACGTTGCTCCATTTCTAGTGTTTGATCGAGATTTTGGTAACATAGTTAAAAAGAAAGTTAACCGTGCTTTGTCTGAAATAGCATGCTAAATCGAATGAAGAATGTCGCGCTCCGATTTTGCATACAGTCTTACTTACTTACTTACTTGTTCGCCTTCGCAATTTTGCTGCTGTTGCGTAACATACCACGGAGCGAACATAGGAACACGATAGGGGCTGTTCTTCTTCATTATTGCTTTGTAAGAGCTTCCGTTTTCGTGGAAAACGCGGTAGAGAAAAAGCGTGAATTGATTTTCGCCCGGCAGGAGGGCAAACAAACCGGAGCAAACGTGATGGGTTTACCAATCAGGGTACGAGTAAATACATTGATCGTGGCGTAATGCAAATTTTGCGATCCGTCGTGTACGAAAATACGCTCGATCGTTCTGAGAACGGTGGAGGGTAGAATTCGAATAAATGTTCTCTGATAGCGCGGTCATGTATTTCGTGGACGTTGCATGGAGGGAAGAATAAAAATTGTTTTCCACGAACAGGTGTGCAACGAAACTGGCTACTCTGTTTTGTGTATGCACCTCCGAAAAATTCGGTGCAGTAAAATTTTGTCAGATATTTTGTTGCATATAAAGATTTATATTATAGTATACTAATCAGTCACGTATGTTATCTCGCGTATTACCCCGACAAATTGATACATCCCGATTGCAATTCCAATCCATTGCGAGTTACGCTTCGTGCTGGTTTAGTCTAATAAGTGGATAACCCAACATTCCGCAAAGTAGTGAATCCACCAGCCAACAATCGTACTCCGCTGAAATGACATATCAATCCGATTAATTTCAACCGGACGGCACGGCGGAGCGATAGCGTTCACGATTTCAAAGGGACCCGAAGCTTTGAATAGACGCTGGACCCTTCGATTTTCCTCCGCGAACCGGGATCCTTGTCTGAAAATTGTCGTCTCAATTTGTGACCCATTTGTCCGACAGAAGCAAGTAATTAAGTGGAAATGGCTAATTCAGCCGATAGACATGAAAAACTGTACAACTCGAACGTTTGAAGTATGAAAGCTTTCCTCGAGGCTTTAGCATTGTAAAATCCAATTGTCTGTACGTTGCAGCGACGTGTCGGTGTCGTCGAGTGTTCGCGAGTGGCTACGCTCGCCAGCATTCGATGCGCGACAATGGGAGGACGAAGAGCTTCTGCTGATGCTGCAGACGATGTTCGTCGAGCTGGACCTACCTCAAAAGTTTAACATTCCTTTACCAATCCTGAGGAACTTCCTCTACGAAGTTTACAACAATTATAACGAAGTGCCGTTTCACAACTTCAGGCACTGCTTCTGCGTGGCGCAAATGGCAAGTATACGCAACTTCCACGAATTATTAAAATACGATGCGTGGAACGTGTCTAATTGCTGCATATCTCAATTTAATGAACGGTTTATGAATATTCTTTCCGCGGATTGTATTAATTGGCAGACTCCCAGCACGATTTTAAATGACGTGCAAAATAAATTAATACGCGTGAAAGATTACAAAGCTTACGAATGAAGTAATTGAAATGAAATATTCTCTGCTAATTTTGTAACTTGATTAATCCACGACGCTTTTTTGCAATCATATAATTTTGCTATCTGTTCATATTTTCTACTGTTCTCTGTCACTATTAAAATATTAAATTTCTCTGCAATTTAATTGGGAACTGGACACTTCTCTTGCCACATTTCTATAAAGAAAAGTTTAACAATACATTATCTGTATTAATCGATACTCTTGTCTTGCTAGATGTACGCGATAGCTTGGGCAGTGGATCTTCCGTCACGGATAGGTGACCTGGAGGTTTTTATACTGATCGTCTCCTGCATCTGCCACGATCTAGATCATCCGGGATACAACAATATCTATCAAATAAACGCCCGCACCGAACTGGCTTTGCGTTACAACGATATCTCGCCCTTAGAGAATCACCACTGCTCCGTGGCCTTTCGCGTTCTCGAGGCACCGGAATGCAACATTCTAGCTTCATTGGACAACGCGACGTATCGAATTGTACGCGAAGGGATCATCAGATGTATCCTAGCGACGGATATGGCCAGGCACAACGAGATCCTCGGACAATTCACCGACGCCGTCCCGGAATTCGATTACACCAGCAAGGCTCATATTAATTTAGTAAGCTATAGCTCGCTGATTCCATCGAAAGTTGCATCCTGCAATTTGGACGGAGGGGGAAAAAAAGGTTTGTAATTCATCGATTCTGCTTCAGTTGTCGATGATCCTCATCAAAGTGGCGGACATAAGCAACGAGGCCCGACCGATGGAAGTCGCCGAGCCCTGGTTGGACAGATTGCTTCAGGAATTCTTCAAACAGAGCGACGCGGAAAAGCTCGAAGGACTTCCAGTCACGCCTTTTATGGATCGTGACAAAGTAACTAAACCCTCGTCGCAGGTCAGCTTCATCGGTCTCGTCTTGCTTCCCCTTTTCGAGGCCCTCGGAGAACTTCTTCCGGAGCTGCAGGTATTTTCATCAATGCCCTTACGCAGGGATAGTTTGATTTCAATATTTCACGAATATTGATTAAAACGGTTTCATTGAGTATTATTGCAAAAGGGGTTAAATTAATTGAAAACTAGTTGTTCGATATAGAATATTTGGTCACACAAGTTCTAAGTAAAATATTGAAAATTTGTATATCACGTTACGCAATATCAAACTTGATAATTTTATTATCCGCGTTTATAAATACGATCGACATCAAAATGTAGAAAAGAAAATAGCGTAAAAGGCAATGTCTGAAACATGTTGTTCCAGAGCTTAATAGTCCAACCAGTAAGGGAAGCGTTGGAGTACTATCGGAGGTTGAACGAGGCAGCGAAGGACGAGAGGCATCACCGGAAGAGCGTAGCGGACATAGGCGAGTCGACGGCGATGTCCGCAACGGTCGGCGGCGGCGTTTCCTCGAGCGTCGTGAAATCCAGCTCCTCTCACAGTATGCGGTCGAAGCGTTCGGCCGGCACGATCCACTCGCGATCACGCTCCACGGACGACGACATCACCGAGAATCTGACCGGGGAGGAGGACGCGGAGAATCTCGAGAGCTCGGATCCGGAGACGGCGACGGAGGTGGAAGTGAGCGAGAAGGCGTTGAAGTTCAAGATCTCGACGGAGGGAACGCTGGCTGGACCGGCAACAGGTAGGAAAAGCTACCCTGGTAGCCGGAAGGGTAGTCGGGAGAAATCATCATTGGATTATCATAATCACGACCTGGCCAGGCCTGACAGGGAGCACGAGCGCGAGAGAAGACGCAGTAAGGGGGAGAATCTTGGCAGCGACGTGAGCTCGCCTGTCAGCAGCAAGTCCGCGGACGGATCGAGGATCTTGGAGGAGCTGGAGAAGGACGAGATTATTCTACTGGGCGAGAGGTCGGGCGAGCGGTGGCCGGTCGAGGGGAACGGTAACGTGGTAATGGACAAACGACAGAGGAACAGCTTGACGAAGGTGAACAGTCTGCTGGAGAACGAGCAGGCTGTCAGGTCTAGTCGATGTTGTTGCGACCACAAGGCGGCTTCCAACAACAACAACAACAACAAGTCGATCTTCTCCAGGCTAAGGAACCTCACGGATCGACTGAGCATCAGCTTCGACTCGAGGGATCCGCCTGCGGCGAAGCCGACGAAGCATGTGACCAAAACGTTGAACAAAAGCAACTCGCTGAGCACCGCGGCCGCGCCGACCACATCTTCCGTCTACAATAATTCCCTGGCCGTCTGCAAGCGATGCAACCTCGCCAAGCCCCCGACGAAGGAGAGCAAAGCTATCGAGACGGTGGTGGAGTTGTCCACGGTGGACAAACGGGCTATGACGCTGCCGAAGGTAAGGAAATCGACGGACTGTAAGAACAAGAGCTGGCGAACGGTGTTCGCGAAGGAGAAGAGATCGTCCACGTCGTTGGAGGCTCTACCGGGCGCGACGTCCGACGCTCCATTATCGAAACACCGGCGGAACTCGTCGAACCCCGAGGGGAAAACGCGAGATCCGAAGGAACGGGATGATCTGGCCATCGACTTCAGGGAGATCGAAGCGCGGAAGAAGGGCCGGCAGCCGGAGATCGTTGTGAGGACCGAGCACGGGTCCGGAGAATCTGTGCAGCAGGACATAGGAAAGATAGAGATCAGGAGAAGCTCCGCGAGCATGGAGGACATCTCGAAGATGGCGAAACAGGCTGAAAGCGTGATGCTCGGTTCGTTGAAGCCAAAGAAAGCTGAGGAACGTCCTCACGCCGGTAGTCTGGACTCGATGCTGTGCAAAGACTCGCCCAAGTCTCGAAAGAAAGCAGCGTGCTCCTCGCCGGCCACGTCGAAGAAGCCCTCGCCGGGCTTGCTGTCGCGATTCAAGTCCGGCATGAGCATCGACAGCACCAGGAGCAACAGCGACTCCTTGCACGACCAGAGCTCGCAATCCCCGAGCGGTTGGATCTCCTCCTTGACGGCGAGCTTTCGACCTAAGAAACAAATGCCCGAGGCCCCGACGCCGTCGCATCCTCCGCGCTCGCCCAGCAGAGAGGAGATCAAGTGATACAGCCTGGTGATCGAGGACTCTTCCGAGAAACAGTTGTCGAGCCTGCACAGGTGGCTGGCCGAGAATATCTTCTGTTGCAACAGTTAAAAAAAAAGAGTGCAAGCGTTTCGTTCGTTGATCCTCGATGAACGGGGACGGAGCCAGATATCGTTGACAGAGGCTGCAATGAGAAGAAGATCGACAGATACGACGGCTCCGGAAATCGAAAGAAATTGAGTGACGATCGTGGTCTTCCGGCATTGTTTCCAATGCGATTCGATCAGACTTTGTTGTCTACTAGTCTGTTAGCTGATGCCCATTATTTTAGCCTTTTCTAAAGGAGTTTCGGATAGTTTGTTTTTTTTTTTTATCGATCAGTCGCATTTTGCGATATGATCTTCCCACGTATATTCGATTATACCAGGGTTGTCTTTTGCCTAATACAATTTATATTAATATATTCTCGACACGGACTTGGTTAATTGCGATTGTTTTTTTTTTTCATATAAAATTCTTGAGAATCATTTTAAATTCGGGTCTCGCGTATCGAGCGTCTGACGAACGTAAACTCGATCGTATTCCGTCATTTGGATGATGACCTCCGGGGTATTCCCTTCGAAGAGAGGTAAGGAGAAACGTTCGCAGCGAGAGTTCGGCCGCTCCGCTATATCGGTGTCCGTGGAACATTCTTAGAGCGTGATAGATTGAAAGGGTGGTGGCACGATGAGGGGAAGAAAGCTTCCCGACCGTTGCACGAGGATCAAGAAAACATAATTCAAAAGTAACGCGTTATAGTACCGCGCGTGTAGCATGTCGATTAGTTGTTCCGAAACTGTAGCCAGAGAAATGTGTGAGTGTAATTAACGTTCGTATCGATGCCAAACTGTCGAACAGCTGGCGAATACCAAATATATGTATATTGCTCCTAATTATCGATCTCCGTTCCGAAAGCAGAATGATTGAAGGAGAGAGAATGTGCGTGAGAGCGAGTACAATAGAGGGAGGGAGGGAAATGAAGAAAATGTTGCGAGCGGCAAGATTTAATTTTATCATCGGTCAGGCGTTATGAACGAGCTAGGGTTTAACGAGAAAGCGAGAAGAATGGAGCGACGAGAGGAAATTGAACTGAGCAAGGGAAGAAAGGAACAAGGTGAACTGCCTGAAAGATAGATGAAAATAGGAGGCGCGATATATAGACTATTTTATTTATTGTCCAATTAAAAGAATAGCCTAATGAGTAATTATTAATGTTGTTCGTTATTATACATCTACACATACACACACATACACACACATATATATACATGAAAAATATATATATACAAATATATGCTGGACGCAGTGTATGCAAAGACGTGAAGAAGGATATCTGACTCCCATCGAGATGAGAGCATAACGTATACGTATAAATATTATAAATATATAAGATGACCGTACGGAGAGGCAGATCCATATAAGACAGAAATTCAGCGCGTAGGTAGTTATTAGAGAATGGAAACGGCACTAGACGCGTCGCGTCGAACTACGTTTCAGAATTCACTCTCCATTCGATACGAGAGGCAAGGGAAAAAGAAAGAGCCTCCTCGCGATCGAAAAGGAATTTGTAGAGAAAGGGATGGAACGATACCGATCGGCTTAAAATTTCGAGGCGGCCACTCGCTTGAGAAATTCTATTTTGTTGATCTGTCAGAAATTTAGTTGAATGTTTAACAAAAGGCTGTTCCTCTCTGAAAAGCTGTTTCAAAGACTACGAAAGGATAATCTTATTAAAGGCTACCTGAGATTAAAACTGTATAAAAAAAAAAATTGAACGAACCCTCTTATTGATAAATTATAGGAGCATCGTGCTTTTAACGTCCACGAACACTTTGTTCCTGAAGAAGCTTCTGCTTGTTCGCTCGCTAAATTTTTAATGGTTCGACGAAACAATTATTCCTGGCCTATTCTCGAACGCGACAGTAGTAAAGAGAGCGGAATAAGATTAACGTATGCACCGAGTGGCCCATAAGTCGCTTTTCGACTTTAAAGTTGTATAACCTTTTTATTTGTTAATCGATTATGTTCATCTTCTTTCCCTGCTGTAAAATACGTCCAATGGAAATTTTTCTTAGCACAGGAACCGGAAGGTAATGCCTACGTTTTGCATTACCTCTGTCAATGTTTCGGATTCCGCTGCATGAATTTCTCCTTGGGCATTGTTTTTCCTTGTATCTCTTGTATCGTTCGAAATTTATTTAGAAACTTCAAATATTCGAACGGCAAATGAAAAAGTGACTTGAGGGCCACCCTGTACAAGATATATCACCCACCCCGTGATGCACACGTTTTCAGCCTCGGCAGAATCAGTTCTCCGCGTAACAGCGTCTCGCTTTTTCATTTTTAGATGTTTATATTTTTATACTCCACCAGCAGTGTGTCTGTAAGAACGGCGATAAAGAACCGCATGTATTGTTGAAGTCTAGTCTTACGTTATCGCCTTCACCACCCGAAAGCACGTTCTTCTTTCTAAGGGGTATTCTTCGTTCCTCTAACGAAGATCGTAGAGCAGGAAGAACATCCCTGTATACGTCCACGCAACCGACCCTTTGCATTCTACGTGATGCTTGTTTAATTATTCCCCGCCCCACCCTCGAGAAGCTACGAGAAGAGATTCGTTCGATGCGTTTTGGTAAAACCTTTTTTTCTTTTAAGTAGATCAATTTACAAGACTTTATCAATGGAAAAGGCTGTACCTATTATTTACACCTCGAGGTTAAAGTTCCTTGGAGAATCGTTCGTATTTTAAATTTTCCCCATCCTAATTAAACGTTTTCAGTGAAAGGAATAACGTTAGAAGTATTGTTGCCCTTTAATATCGCGATTGGATATTAATGTTGATCGTTAATTTTAATCATAAACGGTAGTGTTACAAGTATAATATCGACTGAAATGATTATTATTATATTGCTCGTATATTGTACGAAGAGACTTGTACCTCGTACTCATTCTGTCACTCAACGTCCAACCATTCAACCGCAAAGACAAGTCCCGCCGATCCGATGCTTTTATTAGCCGGGGTAAATCTCTTCCCGCGGTGGTCAAGATTCGCGCGAGTATTTCCGACCCGATCCTTGCCGTGTCGTCCGCGAAATTCCGCCGCGCGAATCTTGACGATCCGTTGCGCGAGCTCGCGGAAAAGCCGCATCCACGTGGGCGGCAGAGAGGAGAGATCGACGAGGGTAAAAGCGTGTTTTGAAACTTCGAAGCACGCTGTATACGCGCTATGATGTAAATTGTTCAACTTCCCGTGATACGATGCAAGGAGAAGCATTCGACGTTTTCCGATCGAAGGAGACTACGAAGGGGTTCTGGAGCTTTTCGGGGGCTGATAAGATCGCAATCGAATGCTTCTTTTTCGTTCGGCTCACTCGCTGTCTGTGCCTGACCTATGTCAATATATTTATTTGTCTCTTCCGAGGACAGTGAATCGATAACGCGTCAGTACCGAGCGAGTCGATTATTTTCTAGAAACATTCGGACCACCCGTGTCGACAATCTAATACTCCCCCGCCGTTGCTGTTGAAAATATCGGGGCTCGATTTCCTAAGCGAAACGAGACCGCGAGAGGACCGAGAACAGGAGGAGGAACGAAACTCGATGGTCCAAATCGTGTCGTAGTAGGAAGTTACGATAAATTTTCACTCTGTCAATTGATCCTTTAATTCGCGACGAGGTAGCGCTCGCGTTCCAATTATTCTCGTCAATTACCGAGGAGCGTAATCGATCGCACGTTCTCATCCGGCCGATAGTCACGAAGAGAAGAGCGGTGTCGCGTCCCGAAACCGGGAACTGACCGTGGAGCAACTCCCTGGTATATTCCCACCTCTGCGAGGCATCGCGGACCATGCTTCGCCGCCCATTCGACCACTTGCACCGCGAATGCAAAGCTAATTAGCGAATAAGGGTCCATCGTTGCGTCGAACGAACGCGCGGCGGCGACATTCTGAATCGGGCCGCATCTGCGAACGACTTGACCTCTCGTTAACCTTTATCGCGAGAACAACGTCCAGCTATAGACGAATTGGCGAGCGTCGTGTGCACGCGACAGCGATCGCGATAGACGCGTACGTTAATTACTCTGGCTTCGCGGAGACGAAGTGCGAGAAACGCAAGGGGCGATTGGGGGCCAAAATTTAGGTGATGATATTTGTCGAGAGAAATTTCAGAGAAACGTTAAAAGAATGGGAAGGAAAAGTCAGTGGAATAAAAGCCCAAATGGTTAATATAGAAGAGAGCCGATAAACTGTTCATTAACATTGATCATTTTAGAACAATTAATTCCAGCGCAGATTTGATACTGCGCTCAGTACTTTAATCTCTGTCGATCTCCAACACTTTTTATTTAACTCCAACATAGCTACTTTTTAAACTGTACGAAAATTTTCATTATCCAATCACGGCAATTGATACAACAATAAAGAAATGTCTCTTGTATTCGTTCCTCTAAAACTAATCAGAACGACTGAAACGAAATTGAAACCAGTCAATATATGAAGTAACGCCATAAAGGTTAAATAATATGCAGCGTCGGAAGCACTGCAGTTATTATAACGAAGGGACAAGTCGGCGGATGCGCGACGTGTACGAACAAAAAGGCTCTATATGTAGATGTATCTATAACGTCTATTTTACCTGGTGAGAAAGAATTATTAAGGAACGGAGGACGTGAATCAACGGCTAAGCTCGCGGGCGAGTTACTATCACAATATTGTAAACGATGAACTGTATAGTTATTATGTGTGCAAGAGTACCGTGAAACAAATTCAAGGTGTTTGTACCCTTGTTCGATGATGGCGATCGGCTGTTCGCGAAAGGACGATCTTCAAACACTGCATTCTACACGGGTCGAAGGGAAAAGATGTGATTACTACGAGCAGCACTTTGGTTTTTGTTATTTACGTTTATTGATGATTTGCAGAAAAGTTATTGAAAATGCAAACAATTTGTCCGATAAAAACAATTGGAGGAATATCGTTTGGGATACGATTTAACGAGTCGTTTATTCAAGTAATTATATTCCCAATTTCAAGGCAGCGGAATAATTAATGCTGCCGCAGTTTTGGCAAATTGAACGGAGTACAGATTAGTTTTGGAAACTGTGCAAAGGTAGTATTGAAAACAAGAAAATATTACCACGTTTCATATACCTATACTCAAGTAATATCAATTGAAGTAGATCGTAATATCATACAGTACCTTTATTGTCACACATTATTTATGATATCGCACAGTATCCATATTTTGACTGAGTATAAAACTAAATTAATCAACGGGATATTTCAAAAGTTATATTTTATTAGACACTGTCCATCTCTTTTGATATGTTTAACATTCCTGTATAATTTAAAGCAAATTTAACTGGCACATTTACTCATTTCCAATTTTTATTCTCTTGACATTATTCTTCCCGAACCATAAATATTATTATCGGGCCTTTCAAGAATCAAACCGAATCGACCCAGCGAATTTCATTGCAGCAATAGTTAATAAATTCCACCCAACAGCGCAGAGCGAAGATTCAAGGGTTCAATCTTGCGAACGGTCCAGCGATACCACGAACGCCATTATTGAACAATGGATAAAATTCAGGTGCCGAGATACAGCACGGTCTCCACCATTCCAATTTGATTCCAAGGTGTCGTACTAATATATTACAGAGATTTAATTGTAAGTTAAACGGCGGTCACGCACGGGGCCACGTGGCGGGCGACCGGCCGGTTTAATCTCTTTTGTAAATGAGAATAAGTGGATGAAATAAATATATATACGTGACCGCGTAAGTGGAAGAAGAAACCAATTGCATTTCCTGTGTACACTGTACTTTCTTTCAGCAACGATACAAAAATAGTTGAGAAACTCGGGGGGCGGGAGGGACGGAGAGGTGATGGGGTGGACAGTTTTATTTATTAGATTGTAGACGTACAGCGATTGTTGTTTGATAATTGAGCGATACTTGAACGTTTAGCCGCCTGCGGTAGTGCACTTTCGGATAGTCAGGTATAGTCCATTTAGAGCTGTTGTGGTGAGTCCCTTGGGATCTATGACGACCGGATGCTGCGTTTTCTCGCAAGGCAAAACCTCGTAATCCTTTAATAATTGAACAATACCGAGCTTCGTCTGCATGAGTCCGATTCGCATACCTGCAGCAGACGGAAAGGATAAATTAAACTATGGAACTTATTATTAAAGAACAATACATTCGCTTGTAAAACGCTCTGTCGATGAATATAACATTATTTGGAAGCATTGACAATTATTCTAATTCGAAAACGAAGTAGCATACCTAAATTAATCAATGCTCGCTTCATGTGGTTTGCAAACGTGAAAAATATCGCATCTCGCAACAAACTGACCCAGAATTAACAGACAGAATAATGTTCGTATGATAATCGTAATTTGCCATTGAAAGAAAAATAAACATTTAAGGTAATAACTCATTTTAAGAAAACGTATAGAGATATAGCGTTAAACAGATATAAACTGTTTACTAATTGGCCAGTCTTATCTATTCATTAATTGCATTTATATCTACTGTGGAATACATGTGATGCTGCTAAATTACGCGTTACGTAATGACACAGTTAACAAATCATGCTTACAATAATGTCATTCTGATAAAATATAAAAAAACACGTATTTATATGAGTTTCATGACGTGCAGATTTTTATCCCAAAATTCTCTTGTCACTTATTCTAATCACAGTGCTACGTAGCCGCTTATAATTTTGTAATCTGACGATGGTAGATGATGGTGCGATTTGTGTTAATGAAAAACACGCGAGATTGCGTGTTTCGTTTGTACATTAGGTTGTTTCAGCAGAAGAAGAAATTGTTCGATTCAAAGAACGTAAAGATAGTGAGAACAACGATCTATAAACGTGAGAGAATTTCTAGAGCTTGTTACGTACATCACATCATTTTATCGAACGGAATATTTTTCAGGCCCTGGCTCGTGACCATGTTTATTTATTTTTATCATTTACTGATAAGTAGAGAATAAAGATCAAAAGCTTGTGGCTTCAAAATGCCTCTTGTAACAAGCCGGTATAAGATTTCGGCAAAGATTTTTATATCGTGTTATCTTCATTACTGTTGCCCTTTGAGAGTGTACTAATTATTAGCATTTTCTTCAATCGATATTGTCGTAACTATTAAAGATGCAATTGCCAACTTCTGCTCACGGTAATAGTATCGATTTCTAACTTTCAATTATCTCTTTGTTGTATCATTGGTTTCTTAAGTTATATCACTTTAATTGTCGGTTAACGTTTAATGAAATGTGAAAGATATCGATAAACGCCCCTTTTAAACACTAGTAGATCTAGTGTTAAACAGATAAATTAGCAAAAGCGATTAAAATAAATTGAAGTAAATGAGATACATCATCGGTATAGTAATCGATGTTCACATACCGATGCATACACGCGGGCCCTCGCCAAACGGGAAGTAAACTATACCCTGTCTGGCTTTCTTCGCCTCATCGGTGAACCTGAGTGGGTCGAACTTCTCAGGATCCGGGAAATATTCCGGATCGTAGTGCATGCCGAGGATAGAAATGTACACCGGCGTTCCTTTCTTCAGTACCAAATCGGAATTGGGCACTTTGTAATCTTCGCAGGCGACTCGGTCCAAGAACCCTAGTGGTGGGTACTTTCGCAGGGTCTCCGAAACAACCATGTGAAGATATGGCAGCGTCATGATCTGTGAAAGGGATTCGTATTGGAGGAAACGTTTAAATGAACAACGTTACAAAGCAAAAAATTCAATAAATTTGCTTTCGCTTTCATCTGAATATTTCGCATGGTTTTTCTTATTACTACCTTGCTTTTGGTATCAACTTTAATATGCGCTCTTCCCTTACCATATCGTATGTGATTTTGCCACCGTTCTCCTCAAGAGCGTCCCGAATCTCCTTCCGTAGCGTTTCCTGAATTTCGCGGTTCAAAGCTAGCTCGTGCAGCGTAAAAGACATAGTAGTGGAGGATGTTTCGAAGCCACCGGTGAAGAACACAGACGCCTGTGCCACCAAATCGTCCCCATCGAATTCTGAAAAAGAAGGAGATACTTTGCAAAACATCCAGTGAAAACATTGCCACCCAGGTAAACGTACGATCTTTTCTTTCGTCAATAAAAATATTCTAATGGTTTGATCGAATAGTAAAATGCGCGTAATAGTTGCTTACTGAACCCTTCCAAATAATCATCCTTGTGCTTCTCCCTCAGTTCGATAAGGAGATCGATCAGATCGTTCCTTTTCTCGCCGGATTCGATCCGTTTATTGATCATGTCCCAGAAAACGGTTCGCATGAACTCCGCCGTGCCCGTTCCGAAGAATTTCGGTCGGACGTATTTCACCAGCTCAGGAACGAAGAATATGGTGATAAATTCTAAGCTACGGTAGAACGTGTAATCGAAGATCATTCTGCCGCGTTCGCGAAACGGTGCTTTCGGATTGTTCAGCGAATTCACTCTCACGCCGAACGCTGTTGTGCCGATCAGGTCGGTGGTGAAGTTTGCGCAGAGATCCTTGAATTCTATTACCTTTCCAATTCCTGAAACAGATAGTAAACAGGTCATGATAATGTGGGAATGTTTAGAAATATTAGAGAGCAAATCGATTTTAACAAGCAAGTGCTTCATTTTCTAATTAATCCATGAATATTCCAAGCACACGACTTTTTGCAACATATTTTAAAACTTTTACAACTGTTTCAACGTATTCGCTTTAATTCGCATCGACATTGTATCTGCAATTCATAAATGAAAACCGCGTATGGACAATCTCGTTGGGACGTGCGAAGTGGATATTTCTTTTCAACGCATTTACTTCATCTGTATGAAATTCTAATGCTGTGCAAAGACACGTAAGACTATTTTGTGTGCTACTTAGACGGAACGTAAGTTTATTTTACGCAGGGTTCTAGTTATGAATATGTAAATCATGCCAAGTGTTAATGCACATTTGATATTAATTGGTTATTCAAGGAAAACGATAGCAGCGTCGTTTAGATAGTACAGGTTCGCGAAGGAGTTATCAGTTGATAATGCAGTATCAATTGAAGTGCTACAATTACTACAACATGAAGCCTTGCAATAGGGTAAAGATAAAATGACGCATGCCTTTACGTAACTACGTTACACAAGAATACAATTTCACTGTAATTATAAAAGGAAACGAAGAATGTGGGAAACCGAAAGACGTAAACAACGCACGATTTTCTAATGTCAATATAAAATTCAATATTAGTTCCATATCATTCGATTTATTCAATCGGAAATATAACAGAAAGTCTACTCACCGTCCAGGTTTAATGATTCAAGATGCTTCTCTAGATCATCGGCAACGACCAGCATTAAATCGAACATTCTCTTCAGCTTTCCCGATGTGTAAATCGGCGACAACTTAGATCTGACAACTTTCCACGCGGGGTTTTTCATTACGAACACATTCGCGGCTCCGATTCGATCGTGTATCTCATCTCCCGTTGCATGCTTGTCCATGAACACGTTGAAGTCCTTTACCATGATATGCTTCACGAGTTCGGGATCACGTACTAGGAAGAACGGTTTATGGAAGATGTAGAAACCCATGTAAGGTAGCCCCTTTGCTCGATCGTACAGGTCCTTCACGAAATACGACGGTGATTTCCTCGCGAGAAGGCAGTCCGCGAAGTTTCCTATGAAGGGTGTAGGAGGCACTTCCATGACCCCGTGCTTCGCCCAGTGCTTGAAATGTCGGGTCATGAAGAGGTAGGCGGCCATCGTTAAAGATACGAGAATTACGATGCCGTCCAACCCCCAATACGGCGTTAGCACTGCCATTTCTAATGTGTCTGAAGGGAGAAGGTTCTCATTAATATTTGGAAGAAATTTTGTTCATTGATAAAGTGACACTGTTTTGGAGGTAGTTTAAGATTAGGAGTCATTAAAAATGAAATGCGCACGAAAATTTCAGTTCTGTAGAATCAAGGGAGCAGTCGCGACCTGAACAAAGAGTGTAAGAAAATATCAGTCGAAGCTGAAGAGATAAAAATACAAATAAGATTCAAGTCAGATAAATGTAATTGTGATAGAGTTTCCGACGCGAAGAATTGGCGTTGTTATGGAAAGGCAGAGGCTGCGAAGAAGTAGATTAGTTTCTATTTATGACTCGCTACAGATTGCACGTATTAACACAGAAGGGAAATGCCGAGAACCACGTACATAATATGTATAACACTGCAGTCACTAGTTTCGCATACACGCGGAGAATGGCTCTCGAGCCAGCGAGATGTGTCTTTAAAAGCGACTTTTATATCCGTAGTTACAATCGTATATGTGTAGTAGCAAAATTCAGATAACTCCCCACGTCGCGACTGACTACTACGGCGACGCCACGCATCGTGATAAACAATTACTCTATTCTGAATTCTCTGACAAACTTTGCGTAAAGCGAAAGTAATAGTAATTCTCACTTTTAAGGGGTATATGATAAGCCATGGCCTCATTTTCTAATAAGGACTTAATCGTAAGGACTTTACAAAGATAACGTTTACCTTAATTAAGAATGTAAAATAGCAACGAAGAATAGCGGTTTGCGACGCGAGGAACTAACGAGCACTGTTTATTGTACTACTTAGGAAAATACGTGTGCGTTGTCTTTGCGTGAATATCTAAATATTCAGGTTGACGCACTGTGCTATTTGTGACTAATTAATTAGTAACTATCGATAGAGCACAACAGCACATTCGTAGGCAGAAATCAACTAGGTACAACCAGGATCCTGTTGTCACTCATCATTTTCTAATCGCTCACAATTCGTTTTTTGAATTTCCCATGATGGGTAGATAAAATCAACCTCCACTAATTATAGATTCGACTCGACTGACGATGCGGATTCAAGTCGACGCTTTCGGAAGTGCGTGTATCTGTAGTTAAAAATATTGTAGACAGATATAATCAATCATCTTCTGTGTTCGCGATACGGCCATATATAGTTCAAAATTGGAGATAAAAACGATAGTGTTAAGGCTATTTTGACTTCAAACGTTATATAAGTTGACACAGCTCGGCTACAGATCGGTCAACAGGCAGTAACTTATCGATATGGCCTTTCTGATTTCCATCTGTACACGATTATAGATATCAACAATTTATCTGATAACTTCTGAGTTAATATCCCTAATAAGCTTCCAGCCTTTAAATTGCTAAAGATTTCCAGCGCTTCGATAGGATGTTTATCCAATAGAAAATTGCAGAGCGCACTTAGAACGTAAACTCAAAACTTCCTCATCAACTTGTCTTTAATTGCTTAACTTGGATACTGCTGAATGTTTCAATGATCGAATGCTCGCCCAAGAGAAAACCGTAATTAAGTGCAGAGAGTGGCAGCTGTATCTTATTAACGGACTAGTCAGTTGCTTGTCCTACAATTAAACGACATTTCCGAGGCAGCTGTATAATGAACAGAAAATTACAAGAAGTTTGCATTTAAGATAAATCTAAAATTGCATACAATATTTCGTTCTATCCACCATTAAGTCCAATCCAGTCCCAAAGGTCAACAACATTATTAATTTCGGATACTTTCGAGAATTGAATTCCGATCGAATCTCGACGAGGAAAAGAAAATCTTAAAACGCTGCGGAATATGACAAAATTAATTTGCACATGTGAACAATCGCTACTGTATCATTGCTGCAATTCTTTTTCGTTCCGCAAAGTTTCCAACTCATTCCATCCATTTCAGTGTATCAGCGATGACTCGTCGTGACTGGAAAATTATGGTTCGTGATCGGTACGTTCAGAAATCATGGTACACACGCGTGTCCAGCAGTCTTTCCAAGACACGCTCGCAATTTCTGTTCGCCCGGTAAACCATTCATTACACGACCACCGCGTAGCTTGGCGTGCTCGTCCGAAGGAAAATCCTCGCACGCATATCTTGCTCGATTGTTCGACTGAAAACGAGGGTAGGTATCTATCGTCCGTTTCAACCGGTGACGTGGGAAACGACCTAACGAACGTCATAGCGAACAATGATCGCCGGGTTAAATGCACGATGTCAAGCGAAAAACAAAAAAAAAACAGAAATGAACATCCGAGTGTTGCGAGAGAATCCATCCATGCTGATGGTAGTTCGACGAAAGCTGCAATTATTCGCTGCGGCAAGTGAAATTGCTGTCCATTTGCTGGATACGAAACGGAACGAGAAACCTCTCGAGCAATTTTCCTGCAGATTGATTCGCGATTGATTCGCCTGTGGTGCGGGGAGAAATTATTTTCTGGCTAGGTTTCTAAAACGTTTTAGACGGGCAACATTTTGGTTCAGCCAATCAAGTTATCATTCGTAGTATTATTTTATTATGGTATCCGTTATTCTTTGTATAGTATGTTACTTATTTATCCTATGTTACACGCGCAACTAATCGGGGTAATAAACACGAAAAGTAACAAGTAATTGACTTCTAATTAGAGATCGTAGTTTTGAAGGTACATTAGGAAAAACGCGTGTAGTATTTCACGTATATTTAAATACACGTGTATTAATGCACCCCTATTTCAATTCGTGTAATTTTTAGAGCATTGACATTGTTGTGATAAAAGAGAAAACGATAAGAAATAAGGTATATAATGGAGAATATATATTTTACACACAAGTACAATTATTAGCAGGTTATATAAGTATACAAAGAACAGACGCGAGAGAATAACAAAAACGGAAGTGCCCGACGTCCACGTTACCCGTGGAATATGGTTTTAGCGCGGGAACCTTCTTCAATCCCCCACTTTCCCGTGTCTAAACCTAAGATCTCTATACATCTGTGATGGGATGTTCCTTTCAGCCCTTTGGTTAGTATGTCTGCCGGATTTTCATTTGACGGGATATACTCCAAACTTATCAATCCGTCTTCCACATTTTCTCTGATGATGTGGTATGCAATATCGATATGTCTCGTCCTGTGATTATCGACTCTACTTCTTGCAAGATCTATTGCAGATCTATTGTCACAGTACAGTCTGCATTCGCCTGCAACATAATTGTTTAATTCTAACTCTTTAACAATCATTTTTACCCATGCTATATCTTTTGCTCCATTCGCCATGGATATATATTCGGCCTCCATGGTTGATGTTGCCAGGCATTTTTGTTTGCATGAACGCCAATTAACAAGATTTCTTCCAATGCACATGATTAGACCGGAAAATGAATGTCTGTGGTCTCGATCCCCTGCCCAATCCGCATCGCAAAACAGGTTGAGCTTCGAATCTTCGTTGTGCCTGTATATTACACCGTGATTTTTAGTTTTTGACAGATATCTAAGTACGTGCTTCGCTTGACCCCAATGTATCTTTCCTGGATTCGCATTGTATTGTGATAACTTTGTTACTGCAAATAGAATATCTGGCCTCGTATACAGAGCCAAGAACATCAGTGAGCCAATTAACTCTCTGTATGGCGTTTGTGCCATCGCATCTTTCTCTTCCTGTGTCTTTGGCCCATCATTTGCCGTTAAAATGACTCCCGGATCCAAAGGTGTGGATGCTCCGCGACATTCCTTCATGTTGTATTTCTGTAGCAGCGTCTCTACGTACTGCTTTTGCGATATACGTATGTCTCCCCTCTTGTTCCTCTCTATTTTAACCCCCAATACATGGCTCATCTCGCCAAGGTCTTTTATTTCATACGCTGATGATATCTCGTGTACGATTCGTGTTATCGACGCTGAATCACTCGCAAAAATGAACAAATCATCCACGTACACAATAATTGTCGTCCACTGTCCCCTAAGGTAAGTGCAGCTCGATGACTTCAATCTTCGGAATCCATGCTTGGTTAGAAAGTCATCCAATTCCTTGTTCCAATTTCTCCCGGACTGTTTCAGCCCATAAATTGGACGCATTAATCTCGCAATTTCTCCTGTCTCATTTTTGTGTAGCGGTGGAATTCTCATGTAAATTTCTTCTTGCAACTCACCATATAAGTATGCACACTTTATATCCACGTGCCTGGTGTACCATTTGAATTCCGCTGCTAATGCTAATAGTATTCTGATTAGAGAGAAACTTGCTACTGGGGAATATGTCTCAGAGTAATCGATTCCTTTCTTCTGCGTAAAACCTTGAGCTACCAATCTTGCCTTGTATCTCGCTACTTTTCCGTCTACATCAGTTTTTATTTTAAACACCCATCTGCTGCCAATGGCTGTTTTCCCTTCAGGCAATTCGCTTATTTCCCACGTTTTCCTTTTTTCTAAACTATCTATTTCGTCTCGCATGGCATCCTTCCACTTTTCTGCCTGCGGGGAGTTCAAGGCCTCATTTAGGGTTTGTGGTTCCACCACTTCCACAAAATTGGCTTCAATGTCACTTTCGACATTGTTACCTTCGAAATCTTGTTCGCTAACGGGCGTTTTTGGTTTGCCTTTGCACCCATACGGATTTCTAATTACCTTTTTTGGTCTACCCACTCTTCTAGCTGTGCTGGGAGTGTTAACCCCCACCATCTCCTCACTTGTTTTGTCTTGTGTGGATTTATCTAACGAATTCGGTTCATCGTTGAGCCTCATAATTGTATCAGGACCCTCACTTTCCGATTCCGTATCAGACCAGGCTTCATTAAACCGCCAACTTTGAGCGTTCTTCCTATATATCCATTCGGATCCCACCTTCTCCTCGACGAAACGCACATGCTTGGTTGTCAGTACATCTCCTAATGTTGGGCACCACAATCTGTAACCCTTCGTGCGATTACTATAGCCTACTAGTATGCATTCCACTGCGCGATTATCCAATTTATTTCTCCCCTGTCTTGGAAGTCGTGCATATGCTAGACAACCATACACCTTTAGATGTGACACGCTTGGTGTATTCCCAGTCCATATAGCCAATGGTACTTCGTAATCAATTCCGGTATGGCACACTCTATTTTTAATATACGCTGCCGTTGTTACTGCCTCGGCCCAAAACTTCTGTGATAAACTGGCCGAAGAAAGCATCGACCTAGTCATGTTTAATAATGTCCTGTTGATCCTTTCCGCAACACCGTTCATTTGCGGAGTTTCTACGTTTGAGCGTTCGTGCCGTATGCCCAACTCTCTGAAGTATTCATTAAGTTCTTTATTACAGAACTCCAGCCCATTGTCTGTTCTAAATCTTTTGACCTTCTTGCTCTGCTCACGCTCTACCTCCGATATGTAATCTTTAATATGAATTTTAGCTTCGTCCTTGCTCTTCATACACTTTACAATCGTTTTCCGGGAAAAGTCATCGGTAAATGTGATAAAATACTTGCTGCCACCGATTGAATTCACTGGCATGGGGCCACAAACATCAGAATGAACCAATTCGCATACCTGTCGTGTCTGTCTTTCCTTTAATTTCTTACAGGGCTGTTTTGTCGCTTTACCAATGCAGCACGCGTCGCAGACAAACTTAGCGTCCTTCATGTTTGTTAGCCCTCTCACCTTGTTTTCTTCTGCCATTCGTTTAATAATTTCGTGGCTTGTGTGGCAAAAACGTTGATGCCATATCTCGTTCACGTTCAAGTTTAATGCATGTGATTCTATTCTCGATGGTTCTGTTGAATCCACCTCAGCCTTCACAATATATAAATCACCTCTCCGCTTAGCCTCGCAAACTATTCTTTTGGTGATGCTATTTTTTATTATAACTTTCCCCTTTCTGAATAATAGCATTTTGTTTTTCTTCTCAATTTGTGAGACTGACATTAAATTACGTCGTACATCTGGAACATAATATACGTCGTATAATATAATCCAACATTGCTTACCATTTACCAAGGTTTTTAAGGTTATGTTCCCTTTTCCCTTTGCTTTCAGGGTTGCGCTGTTTTGCTTATTTGGGTCTGCCGCAGTATTCACTACTTCCGATTTTAGTTCAACGAATTTTGTAAACCATTCTCTGTTTCTGCATACATGATGTGTACATCCACTATCCAATAGCCATGCATCATCCACATCTACATTATTCACTGATACAAGGAATGCGTCATAATCTTTCTTTGGCTTTGGCTCATACTTTCTTCTTCCTCTTTCGGGTCTTGATCGACAATCTCTTGCTATGTGACCAGCCTTGTTACAGTTAAAGCAACGGTTTGGTTTTGCTTTATCGTTTCCTGGTTGTTTGAACCTTTTTTCTTCTGGTCTTTTAACGAATAAGGCCTCTTTAGGTATGGCTTCACTGTCAGCATTTTCTCTGGATGCTCTTCTATTATACTCTGCCAATAATACTCTTTGAACTTCCACTGAATTGAATTTGTCGTCTGGTAGATTTGCCAACGTCATATTGAGATTTTCGTAGCTATCTGGAAGACCTGATAATAATGTATACGCAAAGTCCTCGTCACCTACCTCTGCTCCTGCTTCTCGCAGATTTGTTGAGGCTATCTTGGCCCTGGCAAGATATGCAGGCATATTTTCATCGTCCTTCATTTTTAAGTGGTAGAATTCCTTCTTTAACTGCATGATTCGTACCCTTGACTTTGGTTGATGGACTTGTTCCAGTGTTGTCCATGCCTCATGCGCACTTGCACAGTCTTCTATGTGCACTTGTTGGTTCGTATCAACATTCAAACCTATTGCAGCAATTGCTTTATTCTCAATTGCTATGTAGGCTGCTCTTTGTGCTTCTGTGACATTTTCGGCCAACTCTACCTTTCTCAGCACGTTATCTAAAAGACCTTTGCCTCTCAGATACCATTTCATCTCGATTCTCCACGAGCGGTAGTTGCTATTGTTTAATTTTGTTACGCGGTTTTCGTTCGCGTTATCTTTATCCATCTTTTACGATATCAAAACTATGTTGTCCTCTCTTGATATAAAAATGGTTATTACCTGTTGCCTATCGCTTCACAATGCCACGTGGTTACCCTTTTTCTTAGGTTATATTCCTCATTTCGAAGTATTCAACGCATATAGTTGCGGCCTGGGCCCATAACCATTGTTGTGATAAAAGAGAAAACGATAAGAAATAAGGTATATAATGGAGAATATATATTTTACACACAAGTACAATTATTAGCAGGTTATATAAGTATACAAAGAACAGACGCGAGAGAATAACAAAAACGGAAGTGCCCGACGTCCACGTTACCCGTGGAATATGGTTTTAGCGCGGGAACCTTCTTCAGACATTGACTCATGTATCGAGATTATGGTTTCACAAACTTTGTAACTGTATACTAAAAATTAATACGAAGCAAAAAGCAAATACGTTCATATACGTGTATTTAAATATACGTGAAACAGTTGTCTCTTCTTCTAATCATAAAATCGACTTTGTACGTGCATTTACGTGTTGTGTTTATTATCTTTATGTTTAAGGAATAGAAATGGTTATTGTAGGAGTGACAAGGTTTAAAAATACAAAGCGTAGGTGACAGCCGCTAATAACTCTTGCAATTGATGCGACTGTAAACTTTGAAGAAAAAGAAACGTACTGCATTTTAAATTCATACGTACTTCACGGCAAATGTTCACACAGAACGTTTATGTAATGTTTTTTAATCATTGTCGAATAATATGATCAATATGTTTCTTACATCAGAAATAATGAACAAGTGCTAAATTTCATTTCGTAATACTAATTGTCTCGTAACTTAAAATCGCACATTTTTCTAACTTATCGCGAGCACGTCGCATTTTGCGCGTATGTCGAAGCACGCTCGATCGGGTTTCGCTCTAATCGGCTTTTCGTTCTCGGTAAGAAACGAACGAAAGCTACTCCAGGTGACGTCAACCTTCAGCTAAATATTATACTCTTCAGCCCAGCAATGCTGCAGCTTCTTCAATACTTCGCGTGTGTATACTCTGCAAGACTATCTTCTTTTGCGCTCTTACGCGTACCTCTTTATTTCACTCATCCTGTTTGCATCGAAGTGTTCATGCAGACATTCTTCGCAGACATTCATCACCGTATCGACACGCGAGTCGCCGATAAACGTTGACTCTTCGTGTCAA
>JALHAQ010000143.1:0-28431 GCA_023838395.1 Holcopasites calliopsidis | reverse complement strand
TACATACGCCCGTCCAGTACATACATCCGGGCGCCTAGTACATACATACGCCCGTCAGGTATATAGAATCGCGCGTCATGCACATAGAAATGCGCGTTCTGTACATACATACGCCTGTCCAGTACATGCATCCGGGCGCCTGGTACATACATACGCCTGTCGAGTACATGGAATTGTGCGTCGATTATATTACGACACCCCTCTAGTACATGGAACAACGCGCCAAATACATACATACGTCCGTCAGGTATATATTATCGCGCGTCATGCACATACAAATGCGCGTTCTGTACATACGTACGGCCGTCCAGTATATACGTACGGGCGCCTAGTATATACATACGCCCGTCAGGTATATAGAATCGCGCGTCATGCACATAGAAATGCGCGTTCTGTACATACATACGCCTGTCCAGTACATGCATCCGGGCGCCTGGTACATACATACGCCTGTCGAGTACATGGAATTGTGCGTCGATTATATTACGACACCCCTCTAGTACATGGAACAACGCGCCAAATACATACATACGTCCGTCAGGTATATATTATCGCGCGTCATGCACATACAAATGCGCGTTCTGTACATACGTACGGCCGTCCAGTATATACGTACGGGCGCCTAGTATATACATACGCCCGTCAGGTATATAGAATCGCGCGTCATGCACATAGAAATGCGCGTTCTGTACATACATACGCCTGTCCAGTACATGCATCCGGGCGCCTGGTACATACATACGCCCGTCGAGTACATGGAAGCGTGCGTCGATTACATAACGACACCCCTCTAGTACATGGAACAACGCGCCAAATACATACATACGTCCGTCATGTATATAGAATCGGGCGTCATGCACATAGAAATGCACGTTCTGTACATACATACGCCCGTCCAGTACATACATCCGGGCGCCTAGTACATACATACGCCCGTCAGGTATATAGAATCGCGCGTCATGTACACAGATATTCGCGTTCTGTACATACGTACGGCCGTCCAGTACATACATCCGGGCGCCTAGTACATACATACGTCCGTCATGTATATAGAATCGGGCGTCATGCACATAGAAATGCACGTTCTGTACATACATACGCCTGTCCAGTACATACATCCGGGCGCCTAGTACATACATACGCCCGTCAGGTATATAGAATCGCGCGTCATGCACATAGAAATGCGCGTTCTGTACATACATACGCCCGTCCAGTACATACATCCGGGCGCCTAGTACATACATACGCCCGTCAGGTATATAGAATCGCGCGTCATGCACATAGAAATGCGCGTTCTGTACATACATACGCCCGTCCAGTACATACATACGGGCGCCTAGTACATACATACGCCCGTCAGGTATATAGAATCGCGCGTCATGCACATAGAAATGCGCGTTCTGTACATACATACGCTCGTCCAGTATATACATCCGGGCGCCTAGTACATACATAGGCCTGTCCAGTATATGACAGCGTGCGTCGATTACATAACGACACCCCTCTAGTACATGGAACAACGCGCCAAATACATACATACGTCCGTCATGTATATAGAATCGGGCGTCATGCACATAGAAATGCACGTTCTGTACATACATACGCCCGTCCAGTACATACATCCGGGCGCCTAGTACATACATACGCCCGTCAGGTATATAGAATCGCGCGTCATGTACACAGATATTCGCGTTCTGTACATACGTACGGCCGTCCAGTACATACATCCGGGCGCCTAGTACATACATACGTCCGTCATGTATATAGAATCGGGCGTCATGCACATAGAAATGCACGTTCTGTACATACATACGCCTGTCCAGTACATACATCCGGGCGCCTAGTACATACATACGCCCGTCAGGTATATAGAATCGCGCGTCATGCACATAGAAATGCGCGTTCTGTACATACATACGCCCGTCCAGTACATACATCCGGGCGCCTAGTACATACATACGCCCGTCAGGTATATAGAATCTCGCGTCATGCACATAGAAATGCGCGTTCTGTACATACATACGCTCGTCCAGTACATACATCCGGGCGCCTAGTACATACATACGCCCGTCAGGTATATAGAATCGCGCGTCATGCACATAGAAATGCGCGTTCTGTACATACATACGCCCGTCCAGTACATACATCCGGGCGCCTAGTACATACATACTTCCGTCAGGTATATAGAATCGCGCGTCATGTACACAGAAATGCGCGTTCTGTACATACGTACGGCCGTCCAGTACATACATCCGGGCGCCTAGTACATACATACGCCTGTCCAGTATATGACAGCGCGCGTCGATTACATAACGACACCCCTCTAGTACATGGAACAACGCGCCAAATACATACATACGTCCGTCAGGTATATAGAATCGCGCGTCATGCACATACAAATGCGCGTTCTGTACATACGTACGGCCGTCCAGTATATACGTACGGGCGCCTAGTATATACATACGCCCGTCAGGTATATAGAATCGCGCGGCATGTACACAGAAATACGCGTTCTGTACATACGTACGGACGTCCAGTACATGCATCCGGGCGCCTGGTACATACATACGCCCGTCGAGTACATGGAAGCGTGCGTCGATTACATAACGACACCCCTCTAGTACATGGAACAACGCGCCAAATACATACATACGTCCGTCATGTATATAGAATCGGGCGTCATGCACATAGAAATGCACGTTCTGTACATACATACGCCCGTCCAGTACATACATCCGGGCGCCTAGTACATACATACGCCCGTCAGGTATATAGAATCGCGCGTCATGTACACAGATATTCGCGTTCTGTACATACGTACGGCCGTCCAGTACATACATCCGGGCGCCTAGTACATACATACGTCCGTCATGTATATAGAATCGGGCGTCATGCACATAGAAATGCACGTTCTGTACATACATACGCCTGTCCAGTACATACATCCGGGCGCCTAGTACATACATACGTCCGTCATGTATATAGAATCGGGCGTCATGCACATAGAAATGCACGTTCTGTACATACATACGCCTGTCCAGTACATACATCCGGGCGCCTAGTACATACATACGCCCGTCAGGTATATAGAATCGCGCGTCATGTACACAGATATTCGCGTTCTGTACATACGTACGGCCGTCCAGTACATACATCCGGGCGCCTCGTACATACATACGCCTGTCCAGTACATGGAAGCGTGCGTCGATTACATAACGACACCCCTCTAGTACATGGAACAACGCGCCAAATACATACATACGTCCGTCAGGTATATAGAATCGCGCGTCATGCACATACAAATGCGCGTTCTGTACATACGTACGGCCGTCCAGTATATACGTACGGGCGCCTAGTATATACATACGCCCGTCAGGTATATAGAATCGCGCGGCATGTACACGGAAATACGCGTTCTGTACATACGTACGGACGTCCAGTACATGCATCCGGGCGCTTGGTACATACATACGGCCGTCGAGTACATGGAAGCGTGCGTCGATTACATAACGACACCCCTCTAGTACATGGAACAACGCGCCAAATACATACATACGTACGTCATGTATATAGAATCGGGCGTCATGCACATAGAAATGCACGTTCTGTACATACATACGCCCGTCCAGTACATACATCCGGGCGCCTAGTACATACATACGCCCGTCAGGTATATAGAATCGCGCGTCATGCACATAGAAATGCGCGTTCTGTACATACATACGCCCGTCCAGTACATACATCCGGGCGCCTAGTACATACATACGCCCGTCAGGTATATAGAATCGCGCGTCATGCACATAGAAATGCGCGTTCTGTACATACATACGCTCGTCCAGTACATACATCCGGGCGCCTCGTACATTCATACGCCTGTCCAGTACATGGAAGCGTGCGTCGATTACATAACAACACCCCTCTAGTACATGGAACAACGCGCCAAATACATACATACTTCCGTCAGGTATATAGAATCGCGCGTCCAGTACATACATCCGGGCGCCTCGTACATACATACGCCTGTCCAGTACATGGAAGCGTGCGTCGATTACATAACGACACCCCTCTAGTACATGGAACAACGCGCCAAATACATACATACTTCCGTCAGGTATATAGAATCGCGCGTCATGTACACAGATATTCGCGTTCTGTACATACGTACGGCCGTCCAGTACATACATCCGGGCGCCTGGTACATACATACGCCCGTCAGGTATATAGAATCTCGCGTCATGCACATAGAAATGCGCGTTCTGTACATACGTACGGCCGTCCAGTACATGCATCCGGGCGCCTGGTACATACATACGCCTGTCGAGTACATGGAATTGTGCGTCGATTATATTACGACACCCCTCTAGTACATGGAACAATGCGCCAAATACATACATACGTCCGTCAGGTATATAAAATCGCGCGGCATGTACACAGAAATACGCGTTCTGTACATACATACGCCCGTCCAGTACATACATCCGGGCGCCTAGTACATACATACGTCCGTCATGTATATAGAATCGGGCGTCATGCACATAGAAATGCACGTTCTGTACATACATACGCCCGTCCAGTACATACATCCGGGCGCCTAGTACATACATACGCCCGTCAGGTATATAGAATCGCGCGTCATGCACATAGAAATGCGCGTTCTGTACATACATACGCCCGTCCAGTACATACATCCGGGCGCCTAGTACATACATACGCCCGTCAGGTATATAGAATCGCGCGTCATGCACATAGAAATGCGCGTTCTGTACATACATACGCTCGTCCAGTACATACATCCGGGCGCCTCGTACATTCATACGCCTGTCCAGTACATGGAAGCGTGCGTCGATTACATAACAACACCCCTCTAGTACATGGAACAACGCGCCAAATACATACATACTTCCGTCAGGTATATAGAATCGCGCGTCCAGTACATACATCCGGGCGCCTCGTACATACATACGCCTGTCCAGTACATGGAAGCGTGCGTCGATTACATAACGACACCCCTCTAGTACATGGAACAACGCGCCAAATACATACATACTTCCGTCAGGTATATAGAATCGCGCGTCATGTACACAGATATTCGCGTTCTGTACATACGTACGGCCGTCCAGTACATACATCCGGGCGCCTGGTACATACATACGCCCGTCAGGTATATAGAATCTCGCGTCATGCACATAGAAATGCGCGTTCTGTACATACATACGCTCGTCCAGTACATACATCCGGGCGCCTAGTACATACATACGCCCGTCAGGTATATAGAATCGCGCGTCATGCACATAGAAATGCGCGTTCTGTACATACATACGCCCGTCCAGTACATACATCCGGGCGCCTAGTACATACATACTTCCGTCAGGTATATAGAATCGCGCGTCATGTACACAGAAATGCGCGTTCTGTACATACGTACGGCCGTCCAGTACATACATCCGGGCGCCTAGTACATACATACGCCTGTCCAGTATATGACAGCGCGCGTCGATTACATAACGACACCCCTCTAGTACATGGAACAACGCGCCAAATACATACATACGCCCGCCCGGGACATAGCATCGCGCGTCATGTACACAGAAATGCGCGTTCTGTACATACGTACGCCCGTCCAGTACATACATCCGTGCGCCTAGTACATACATACGGCTGTCCAGTATATGACAGCGTGCGTCGATTACATAACGACACCCCTCTAGTACATGGAACAACGCGCCAAATACATACATACGGCCGTCCGGGACATAGCATCGCGCGTCATGTACATAGCAATGCGCGTTCTGTACATACATACGCCCGTCCAGTACATGCATCCGGGCGTCTAATACATACATAGGCCTGTCCAGTATATGACAGCGTGCGTCGATTACATAACGACACCCCTCTAGAACATGAAACAACGCGCCAAATTCATACATACGTCCGTCAGATATATAGAATCGCGCGTCATGTACACAGAAATGCGCGTTCTGTACATACGTACGGCCGTCCAGTACATGCATCCGGGCGCCTGGTACATACATACGCCCGTCGAGTACATGGAAGCGTGCGTCGATTACATAACGACACCCCTCTAGTACATGGAACAACGCGCCAAATACATACATACGTCCGTCATGTATATAGAATCGGGCGTCATGCACATAGAAATGCACGTTCTGTACATACATACGCCCGTCCAGTACATACATCCGGGCGCCTAGTACATACATACGCCCGTCAGGTATATAGAATCGCGCGTCATGCACATAGAAATGCGCGTTCTGTACATACATACGCCCGTCCAGTACATACATCCGGGCGCCTAGTACATACATACGCCCGTCAGGTATATAGAATCGCGCGTCATGCACATAGAAATGCGCGTTCTGTACATACATACGCCCGTCCAGTACATACATCCGGGCGCCTAGTACATACATACGCCCGTCAGGTATATAGAATCTCGCGTCATGCACATAGAAATGCGCGTTCTGTACATACATACGCTCGTCCAGTACATACATCCGGGCGCCTAGTACATACATACGCCCGTCAGGTATATAGAATCGCGCGTCATGCACATAGAAATGCGCGTTCTGTACATACATACGCCCGTCCAGTACATACATCCGGGCGCCTAGTACATACATACTTCCGTCAGGTATATAGAATCGCGCGTCATGTACACAGAAATGCGCGTTCTGTACATACGTACGGCCGTCCAGTACATGCATCCGGGCGCCTGGTACATACATACGCCCGTCGAGTACATGGAAGCGTGCGTCGATTACATAACGACACCCCTCTAGTACATGGAACAACGCGCCAAATACATACATACGTCCGTCATGTATATAGAATCGGGCGTCATGCACATAGAACTGCACGTTCTGTACATACATACGCCCGTCCAGTACATACATCCGGGCGCCTAGTACATACATACGCCCGTCAGGTATATAGAATCGCGCGTCATGCACATAGAAATGCGCGTTCTGTACATACATACGCCCGTCCAGTACATACATCCGGGCGCCTAGTACATACATACGCCCGTCAGGTATATAGAATCGCGCGTCATGCACATAGAAATGCGCGTTCTGTACATACATACGCTCGTCCAGTACATACATCCGGGCGCCTAGTACATACATAGGCCTGTCCAGTATATGACAGCGTGCGTCGATTACATAACGACACCCCTCTAGTACATGGAACAACGCGCCAAATACATACATACGCCCGTCCGGGACATAGAATCGCGCGTAATGCACATAGAAATGCATGTTCTGTACATACATACGCCCGTCCAGTACATACATCCGGGCGCCTAGTACATACATACGCCCGTCAGGTATATAGAATCGCGCGTCACGCACATAGAAATGCGCGTTCTGTACATACATACGCTCGTCCAGTACATACATCCGGGCGCCTCGTACATACATACGCCTGTCCAGTACATGGAATCGTGCGTCGATTACATAACGACACCCCTCTAGTACATGGAACAACGCGCCAAATACATACATACTTCCGTCAGGTATATAGAATCGCGCGTCATGTACACAGATATTCGCGTTCTGTACATACGTACGGCCGTCCAGTACATACATCCGGGCGCCTAGTACATACATACGTCCGTCATGTATATAGAATCGGGCGTCATGCACATAGAAATGCACGTTCTGTACATACATACGCCCGTCCAGTACATACATCCGGGCGCCTAGTACATACATACGCCCGTCAGGTATATAGAATCGCGCGTCACGCACATAGAAATGCGCGTTCTGTACATACATACGCTCGTCCAGTACATACATCCGGGCGCCTCGTACATACATACGCCTGTCCAGTACATGGAATCGTGCGTCGATTACATAACGACACCCCTCTAGTACATGGAACAACGCGCCAAATACATACATACTTCCGTCAGGTATATAGAATCGCGCGTCATGTACACAGATATTCGCGTTCTGTACATACGTACGGCCGTCCAGTACATACATCCGGGCGCCTAGTACATACATACGTCCGTCATGTATATAGAATCGGGCGTCATGCACATAGAAATGCACGTTCTGTACATACATACGCCCGTCCAGTACATACATCCGGGCGCCTAGTACATACATACGCCCGTCAGGTATATAGAATCGCGCGTCATGCACATAGAAATGCGCGTTCTGTACATACATACGCCTGTCCAGTACATGCATCCGGGCGCCTAGTACATACATACGCCTGTCGAGTACATGGAATTGTGCGTCGATTATATTACGACACCCCTCTAGTACATGGAACAACGCGCCAAATACATACATACGTCCGTCAGGTATATATTATCGCGCGTCATGCACATACAAATGCGCGTTCTGTACATACGTACGGCCGTCCAGTATATACGTACGGGCGCCTAGTATATACATACGCCCGTCAGGTATATAGAATCGCGCGGCATGTACACAGAAATACGCGTTCTGTACATACGTACGGACGTCCAGTACATGCATCCGGGCGCCTGGTACATACATACGCCCGTCGAGTACATGGAAGCGTGCGTCGATTACATAACGACACCCCTCTAGTACATGGAACAACGCGCCAAATACATACATACGTCCGTCATGTATATAGAATCGGGCGTCATGCACATAGAAATGCACGTTCTGTACATACATACGCCCGTCCAGTACATACATCCGGGCGCCTAGTACATACATACGCCCGTCAGGTATATAGAATCGCGCGTCATGTACACAGATATTCGCGTTCTGTACATACGTACGGCCGTCCAGTACATACATCCGGGCGCCTAGTACATACATACGTCCGTCATGTATATAGAATCGGGCGTCATGCACATAGAAATGCACGTTCTGTACATACATACGCCTGTCCAGTACATACATCCGGGCGCCTAGTACATACATACGCCCGTCAGGTATATAGAATCGCGCGTCATCCACATAGAAATGCGCGTTCTGTACATACATACGCCCGTCCAGTACATACATCCGGGCGCCTAGTACATACATACGCCCGTCAGGTATATAGAATCGCGCGTCATGCACATAGAAATGCGCGTTCTGTACATACATACGCTCGTCCAGTACATACATCCGGGCGCCTAGTACATACATAGGCCTGTCCAGTATATGACAGCGTGCGTCGATTACATAACGACACCCCTCTAGTACATGGAACAACGCGCCAAATACATACATACGCCCGTCAGGTATATAGAATCGCGCGTCATGCACATAGAAATGCGCGTTCTGTACATACATACGCCCGTCGAGTACATACATCCGGGCGCCTAGTACATACATACGCCCGTCAGGTATATAGAATCGCGCGTCATGCACATAGAAATGCGCGTTCTGTACATACATACGCCCGTCCAGTACATACATCCGGGCGCCTAGTACATACATACGCCCGTCAGGTATATAGAATCTCGCGTCATGCACATAGAAATGCGCGTTCTGTACATACATACGCTCGTCCAGTACATACATCCGGGCGCCTAGTACATACATACGCCCGTCAGGTATATAGAATCGCGCGTCATGCACATAGAAATGCGCGTTCTGTACATACATACGCCCGTCCAGTACATACATCCGGGCGCCTAGTACATACATACTTCCGTCAGGTATATAGAATCGCGCGTCATGTACACAGAAATGCGCGTTCTGTACATACGTACGGCCGTCCAGTACATGCATCCGGGCGCCTGGTACATACATACGCCCGTCGAGTACATGGAAGCGTGCGTCGATTACATAACGACACCCCTCTAGTACATGGAACAACGCGCCAAATACATACATACGTCCGTCATGTATATAGAATCGGGCGTCATGCACATAGAAATGCACGTTCTGTACATACATACGCCCGTCCTGTACATACATCCGGGCGCCTAGTACATACATACGCCCGTCAGGTATATAGAATCGCGCGTGATGCACATAGAAATGCGCGTTCTGTACATACATACGACCGTCCAGTACATACATCCGGGCGCCTAGTACATACATACGCCCGTCAGGTATATAGAATCGCGCCTCATGCACATAGAAATGCGCGTTCTGTACATACATACGCTCGTCCAGTACATACATCCGGGCGCCTAGTACATACATAGGCCTGTCCAGTATATGACAGCGTGCGTCGATTACATAACGACACCCCTCTAGTACATGGAACAACGCGCCAAATACATACATACGCCCGTCCGGGATATAGAATCGCGCGTAATGCACATAGAAATGCATGTTCTGTACATTCATACGCCCGTCCAGTACATACATCCGGGCGCCTAGTACATACATACGCCAGTAAGGTATATAGAATCGCGCGTCATGCACATAGAAATGCGCGTTCTGTACATACATACGCCCGTCCAGTACATACATCCGCGCGCCTAGTACATACATACTTCCGTCAGGTATATAGAATCGCGCGTCATGTACACAGAAATGCGCGTTCTGTACATACGTACGGCCGTCCAGTACATACATCCGGGTGCCTAGTACATACATACGCCTGTCCAGTATATGACAGCGCGCGTCGATTACATAACGACACCCCTCTAGTACATGGAACAACGCGCCAAATACATACATACGCCCGCCCGGGTATTAGCATCGCGCGTCATGTACACAGAAATGCGCGTTCTGTACATACATACGCCCGTCCAGTACATGCATCCGGGCGTCTAATACATACATAGGCCTGTCCAGTATATGACAGCGTGCGTCGATTACATAACGACACCCCTCTAGAACATGAAACAACGCGCCAAATTCATACATACGTCCGTCAGATATATAGAATCGCGCGTCATGTACACAGAAATGCGCGTTCTGTACATACGTACGGCCGTCCAGTACATGCATCCGGGCGCCTAGTACATACATACGCCCGTCAGGTATATAGAATCGCGCGTCATGCACATAGAAATGCGCGTTCTGTACATACATACGCCCGTCCAGTACATACATCCGGGCGCCTAGTACATACATACGCCCGTCAGGTATATAGAATCGCGCGGCATGTACACAGAAATACGCGTTCTGTACATACGTACGGACGTCCAGTACATGCATCCGGGCGCCTGGTACATACATACGCCCGTCGAGTACATGGAAGCGTGCGTCGATTACATAACGACACCCCTCTAGTACATGGAACAACGCGCCAAATACATACATACGTCCGTCATGTATATAGAATCGGGCGTCATGCACATAGAAATGCACGTTCTGTACATACATACGCCCGTCCAGTACATACATCCGGGCGCCTAGTACATACATACTCCCGTCAGCGATATTGAATCGCGCGTCATGTACACAGATATTCGCGTTCTGTACATACGTACGGCCGTCCAGTACATACATCCGGGCGCCTAGTACATACATACGTCCGTCATGTATATAGAATCGGGCGTCATGCACATAGAAATGCACGTTCTGTACATACATACGCCTGTCCTGTACATACATCCGGGCGCCTAGTACATACATACGCCCGTCAGGTATATAGAATCGCGCGTCATGCACATAGAAATGCGCGTTCTGTACATACATACGCCCGTCCAGTACATACATCCGGGCGCCTAGTACATACATACGCCCGTCAGGTATATAGAATCTCGCGTCATGCACATAGAAATGCGCGTTCTGTACATACATACGCTCGTCCAGTACATACATCCGGGCGCCTAGTACATACATACGCCCGTCAGGTACATAGAATCGCGCGTCATGCACATAGAAATGCGCGTTCTGTACATACATACGCCCGTCCAGTACATACATCCGGGCGCCTAGTACATACATACTTCCGTCAGGTATATAGAATCGCGCGTCATGTACACAGAAATGCGCGTTCTGTACATACGTACGGCCGTCCAGTACATACATCCGGGCGCCTAGTACATACATACGCCTGTCCAGTATATGACAGCGCGCGTCGATTACATAACGACACCCCTCTAGTACATGGAACAACGCGCCAAATACATACATACGCCCGCCCGGGACATAGCATCGCGCGTCATGTACACAGAAATGCGCGTTCTGGACATACGTACGCCCGTCCAGTACATACATCCGTGCGCCTAGTACATACATACGGCTGTCCAGTATATGACAGCGTGCGTCGATTACATAACGACACCCCTCTAGTACATGGAACAACGCGCCAAACACATACATACGGCCGTCCGGGACATAGCATCGCGCGTCATGTACATAGCAATGCGCGTTCTGTACATACATACGCCCGTCCAGTACATGCATCCGGGCGTCTAATACATACATAGGCCTGTCCAGTATATGACAGCGTGCGTCGATTACATAACGACACCCCTCTAGAACATGAAACAACGCGCCAAATTCATACATACGTCCGTCAGATATATAGAATCGCGCGTCATGTACACAGAAATGCGCGTTCTGTACATACGTACGGCCGTCCAGTACATGCATCCGGGCGCCTGGTACATACATACGCCCGTCGAGTACATGGAAGCGTGCGTCGATTACATAACGACACCCCTCTAGTACATGGAACAACGCGCCAAATACATACATACGTCCGTCATGTATATAGAATCGGGCGTCATGCACATAGAAATGCACGTTCTGTACATACATACGCCCGTCCAGTACATACATCCGGGCGCCTAGTACATACATACGCCCGTCAGGTATATAGAATCGCGCGCCATGCACATAGAAATGCGCGTTCTGTACATACATACGCCCGTCCAGTACATACATCCGGGCGCCTAGTACATACATACGCCCGTCAGGTATATAGAATCGCGCGTCATGCACATAGAAATGCGCGTTCTGTACATACATACGCCCGTCCAGTACATACATCCGGGCGCCTAGTACATACATACGCCCGTCAGGTATATAGAATCGCGCGTCATGCACATAGAAATGCGCGTTCTGTACATACATACGCCCGTCCAGTACATACATCCGGGCGCCTAGTACATACATACGTCCGTCATGTATATAGAATCGGGCGTCATGCACATAGAAATGCACGTTCTGTACATACATACGCCTGTCCAGTACATACATCCGGGCGCCTAGTACATACATACGCCCGTCAGGTATATAGAATCGCGCGTCATGCACATAGAAATGCGCGTTCTGTACATACATACGCCCGTCCAGTACATACATCCGGGCGCCTAGTACATACATACGCCCGTCAGGTATATAGAATCGCGCGTCATGTACACAGAAATGCGCGTTCTGTACATACATACGCCCGTCCAGTACATGCATCCGGGCGTCTAATACATACATAGGCCTGTCCAGTATATGACAGCGTGCGTCGATTACATAACGACACCCCTCTAGAACACGAAACAACGCGCCAAATTCATACATACGTCCGTCAGATAAATAGAATCGCGCGTCATGTACACAGAAATGCGCGTTCTGTACATACGTACGGCCGTCCAGTACATGCATCCGGGCGCCTGGTACATACATACGCCTGTCGAGTACATGGAATTGTGCGTCGATTATATTACGACAACCCTCTAGTACATGGAACAACGCGCCAAATACATACATACGTCCGTCAGGTATATAGAATCGCGCGTCATGCACATACAAATGCGCGTTCTGTACATACGTACGGCCGTCCAGTATATACGTACGGGCGCCTAGTATATACATACGCCCGTCAGGTATATAGAATCGCGCGGCATGTACACAGAAATACGCGTTCTGTACATACGTACGGACGTCCAGTACATGCATCCGGGCGCCTGGTACATACATACGCCCGTCGAGTACATGGAAGCGTGCGTCGATTACATAACGACACCCCTCTAGTACATGGAACAACGCGCCAAATACATACATACGTCCGTCATGTATATAGAATCGGGCGTCATGCACATAGAAATGCACGTTCTGTACATACATACGCCCGTCCAGTACATACATCCGGGCGCCTAGTACATACATACGCCCGTCAGGTATATAGAATCACGCGTCATGCACATAGAAATGCGCGTTCTGTACATACATACGCCCGTCCAGTACATACATCCGGGCGCCTAGTACATACATACGCCCGTCAGGTATATAGAATCGCGCGTCATGCACATAGAAATGCGCGTTCTGTACATACATACGCTCGTCCAGTACATGCATCCGGGCGCCTGGTACATACATACGCCCGTCGAGTACATGGAATTGTGCGTCGGTTATATTACGACACCCCTCTAGTACATGGAACAACGAGCCAAATACATACATACGTCCGTCATGTATATAGAATCGGGCGTCATGCACATAGAAATGCACGTTCTGTACATACATACGCCCGTCCAGTACATACATCCGGGCGCCTAGTACATACATACGCCCGTCAGGTATATAGAATCGCGCGTCATGCACATAGAAATGCGCGTTCTGTACATACATACGCCCGTCCAGTACATACATCCGGGCGCCTAGTACATACATACGCCCGTCCAGTACATGGAAGCGTGCGTCGATTACATAACAACACCCCTCTAGTACATGGAACAACGAGCCAAATACATACATACGTCCGTCAGGTATATAGAATCGCGCGTCATGCACATACAAATGCGCGTTCTGTACATACGTACGGCCGTCCAGTATATACGTACGGGCGCCTAGTATATACATACGCCCGTCAGGTATATAGAATCGCGCGGCATGTACACAGAAATACGCGTTCTGTACATACGTACGGACGTCCAGTACATGCATCCGGGCGCCTGGTACATACATACGCCCGTCAGGTATATAGAATCGCGCGTCATGCACATAGAAATGCGCGTTCTGTACATACATACGCCCGTCCAGTACATACATCCGGGCGCCTAGTACATACATACGCCCGTCAGGTATATAGAATCGCGCGTCATGCACATAGAAATGCGCGTTCTGTACATACATACGCTCGTCCAGTACATACATCCGGGCGCCTAGTACATACATAGGCCTGTCCAGTATATGACAGCGTGCGTCGATTACATAACGACACCCCTCTAGTACATGGAACAACGCGCCAAATACATACATACGTCCGTCATGTATATAGAATCGGGCGTCATGCACATAGAAATGCACGTTCTGTACATACATACGCCCGTCCAGTACATACATCCGGGCGCCTAGTACATACATACGCCCGTCAGGTATATAGAATCGCGCGTCATGCACATAGAAATGCGCGTTCTGTACATACATACGCCCGTCCAGTACATACATCCGGGCGCCTAGTACATACATACGCCCGTCAGGTATATAGAATCGCGCGTCATGCACATAGAAATGCGCGTTCTGTACATACATACGCCCGTCCAGTACATACATCCGGGCGCCTAGTACATACATACGCCCGTCAGGTATATAGAATCGCGCGTCATGCACATAGAAATGCGCGTTCTGTACATACATACGCCCGTCCAGTACATACACCCGGGCGCCTAGTACATACATACGCCCGTCAGGTATATAGAATCGCGCGTCATGCACATAGAAATGCGCGTTCTGTACATACATACGCTCGTCCAGTACATACATCCGGGCGCCTAGTACATACATACGCCCGTCAGGTATATAGAATCGCGCGTCATGTACACAGATATTCGCGTTCTGTACATACATACGCTCGTCCAGTACATACATCCGGGCGCCTAGTACATACATACGCCCGTCAGGTATATAGAATCGCGCGTCATGCACATAGAAATGCGCGTTCTGTACATACATACGCCCGTGCAGTACATACATCCGGGCGCCTAGTACATACATACTTCCGTCAGGTATATAGAATCGCGCGTCATGTACACAGAAATGCGCGTTCTGTACATACGTACGGCCGTCCAGTACATACATCCGGGCGCCTAGTACATACATACGCCTGTTCAGTATATGACAGCGCGCGTCGATTACATAACGACACCCCTCTAGTACATGGAACAACGCGCCAAATACATACATACGGCCGTCCGGGACATAGCATCGCGCGTCATGTACATACGGATGCGCGTTCTGTACATACATACGCCCGTCCAGTACATGCATCCGGGCGTCTAATACATACATAGGCCTGTCCAGTATATGACAGCGTGCGTCGATTACATAACGACACCCCTCTAGAACATGAAACAACGCGCCAAATTCATACATACGTCCGTCAGATATATAGAATCGCGCGTCATGTACACAGAAATGCGCGTTCTGTACATACATACGCTCGTCCAGTACATACATCCGGGCGCCTAGTACATACATAGGCCTGTCCAGTATATGACAGCGTGCGTCGATTACATAACGACACCCCTCTAGTACATGGAACAACGCGCCAAATACATACATACGTCCGTCCGGGACATAGAATCGCGCGTAATGCACATAGAAATGCATGTTCTGTACATACATGCGCCCGTCCAGTACATACATCCGGGCGCCTAGTACATACATACGCCCGTCAGGTATATAGAATCGCGCGTCATGCACATAGAAATGCGCGTTCTGTACATACATACGCCCGTCCAGTACATACACCCGGGCGCCTAGTACATACATACGCCCGTCAGGTATATAGAATCGCGCGTCATGCACATAGAAATGCGCGTTCTGTACATACATACGCTCGTCCAGTACATACATCCGGGCGCCTAGTACATACATACGCCCGTCAGGTATATAGAATCGCGCGTCATGTACACAGATATTCGCGTTCTGTACATACATACGCTCGTCCAGTACATACATCCGGGCGCCTAGTACATACATACGCCCGTCAGGTATATAGAATCGCGCGTCATGCACATAGAAATGCGCGTTCTGTACATACATACGCCCGTGCAGTACATACATCCGGGCGCCTAGTACATACATACTTCCGTCAGGTATATAGAATCGCGCGTCATGTACACAGAAATGCGCGTTCTGTACATACGTACGGCCGTCCAGTACATACATCCGGGCGCCTAGTACATACATACGCCTGTTCAGTATATGACAGCGCGCGTCGATTACATAACGACACCCCTCTAGTACATGGAACAACGCGCCAAATACATACATACGCCCGCCCGGGACATAGCATCGCGCGTCATGTACACAGAAATGCGCGTTCTGTACATACGTACGCCCGTCCAGTACATACATCCGTGCGCCTAGTACATACATACGGCTGTCCAGTATATGACAGCGTGCGTCGATTACATAACGACACCCCTCTAGTACATGGAACAACGCGCCAAATACATACATACGGCCGTCCGGGACATAGCATCGCGCGTCATGTACATACGGATGCGCGTTCTGTACATACATACGCCCGTCCAGTACATGCATCCGGGCGTCTAATACATACATAGGCCTGTCCAGTATATGACAGCGTGCGTCGATTACATAACGACACCCCTCTAGAACATGAAACAACGCGCCAAATTCATACATACGTCCGTCAGATATATAGAATCGCGCGTCATGTACACAGAAATGCGCGTTCTGTACATACATACGCTCGTCCAGTACATACATCCGGGCGCCTAGTACATACATAGGCCTGTCCAGTATATGACAGCGTGCGTCGATTACATAACGACACCCCTCTAGTACATGGAACAACGCGCCAAATACATACATACGTCCGTCCGGGACATAGAATCGCGCGTAATGCACATAGAAATGCATGTTCTGTACATACATGCGCCCGTCCAGTACATACATCCGGGCGCCTAGTACATACATACGTCCGTCATGTATATAGAATCGGGCGTCATGCACATAGAAATGCACGTTCTGTACATACATACGCCTGTCCAGTACATACATCCGGGCGCCTAGTACATACATACGCCCGTCAGGTATATAGAATCGCGCGTCATGCACATAGAAATGCGCGTTCTGTACATACATACGCCCGTCCAGTACATACATCCGGGCGCCTAGTACATACATACGCCCGTCAGGTATATAGAATCGCGCGTCATGCACATAGAAATGCGCGTTCTGTACATACATACGCCCGCCCAGTACATACATCCGGGCGCCTAGTACATACATACTTCCGTCAGGTATATAGAATCGCGCGTCATGTACACAGAAATGCGCGTTCTGTACATACGTACGGCCGTCCAGTACATACATCCGGGCGCCTAGTACATACATACGCCTGTCCAGTATATGACAGCGCGCGTCGATTACATAACGACACCCCTCTAGTACATGGAACAACGCGCCAAATACATACATACGGCCGTCCGGGACATAGCATCGCGCGTCATGTACATAGCAATGCGCGTTCTGTACATACATACGCCCGTCCAGTACATGCATCCGGGCGTCTAATACATACATAGGCCTGTCCAGTATATGACAGCGTGCGTCGATTACATAACGACACCCCTCTAGAACATGGAACAACGAGCCAAATACATACATACGTCCGTCAGGTATATAGAATCGCGCGTCATGCACATAGAAATGCGCGTTCTGTACATACATACGCCCGCCCAGTACATACATCCGGGCGCCTAGTATATACATACTTCCGTCAGGTATATAGAATCGCGCGTCATGTACACAGAAATGCGCGTTCTGTACATACGTACGGCCGTCCAGTACATACATCCGGGCGCCTAGTACATACATACGCCCGTCAGGTATATAGAATCGCGCGTCATGCACATAGAAATGCGCGTTCTGTACATACATACGCCCGTCCAGTACATACATCCGGGCGCCTAGTACATACATACGCCCGTCCAGTACATGGAAGCGTGCGTCGATTACATAACAACACCCCTCTAGTACATGGAACAACGAGCCAAATACATACATACGTCCGTCAGGTATATAGAATCGCGCGTCATGCACATACAAATGCGCGTTCTGTACATACGTACGGCCGTCCAGTATATACGTACGGGCGCCTAGTATATACATACGCCCGTCAGGTATATAGAATCGCGCGGCATGTACACAGAAATACGCGTTCTGTACATACGTACGGACGTCCAGTACATGCATCCGGGCGCCTGGTACATACATACGCCCGTCAGGTATATAGAATCGCGCGTCATGCACATAGAAATGCGCGTTCTGTACATACATACGCCCGTCCAGTACATACATCCGGGCGCCTAGTACATACATACGCCCGTCAGGTATATAGAATCGCGCGTCATGCACGTAGAAATGCGCGTTCTGTACATACATACGCTCGTCCAGTACATACATCCGGGCGCCTAGTACATACATAGGCCTGTCCAGTATATGACAGCGTGCGTCGATTACATAACGACACCCCTCTAGTACATGGAACAACGCGCCAAATACATACATACGTCCGTCATGTATATAGAATCGGGCGTCATGCACATAGAAATGCACGTTCTGTACATACATACGCCCGTCCAGTACATACATCCGGGCGCCTAGTACATACATACGCCCGTCAGGTATATAGAATCGCGCGTCATGCACATAGAAATGCGCGTTCTGTACATACATACGCCCGTCCAGTACATACATCCGGGCGCCTAGTACATACATACGCCCGTCAGGTATATAGAATCGCGCGTCATGCACATAGAAATGCGCGTTCTGTACATACATACGCCCGTCCAGTACATACATCCGGGCGCCTAGTACATACATACGCCCGTCAGGTATATAGAATCGCGCGTCATGCACATAGAAATGCGCGTTCTGTACATACATACGCCCGTCCAGTACATACACCCGGGCGCCTAGTACATACATACGCCCGTCAGGTATATAGAATCGCGCGTCATGCACATAGAAATGCGCGTTCTGTACATACATACGCTCGTCCAGTACATACATCCGGGCGCCTAGTACATACATACGCCCGTCAGGTATATAGAATCGCGCGTCATGTACACAGATATTCGCGTTCTGTACATACATACGCTCGTCCAGTACATACATCCGGGCGCCTAGTACATACATACGCCCGTCAGGTATATAGAATCGCGCGTCATGCACATAGAAATGCGCGTTCTGTACATACATACGCCCGTGCAGTACATACATCCGGGCGCCTAGTACATACATACTTCCGTCAGGTATATAGAATCGCGCGTCATGTACACAGAAATGCGCGTTCTGTACATACGTACGGCCGTCCAGTACATACATCCGGGCGCCTAGTACATACATACGCCTGTCCAGTATATGACAGCGCGCGTCGATTACATAACGACACCCCTCTAGTACATGGAACAACGCGCCAAATACATACATACGCCCGCCCGGGACATAGCATCGCGCGTCATGTACACAGAAATGCGCGTTCTGTACATACGTACGCCCGTCCAGTACATACATCCGTGCGCCTAGTACATACATACGGCTGTCCAGTATATGACAGCGTGCGTCGATTACATAACGACACCCCTCTAGTACATGGAACAACGCGCCAAATACATACATACGGCCGTCCGGGACATAGCATCGCGCGTCATGTACATACGGATGCGCGTTCTGTACATACATACGCCCGTCCAGTACATGCATCCGGGCGTCTAATACATACATAGGCCTGTCCAGTATATGACAGCGTGCGTCGATTACATAACGACACCCCTCTAGAACATGAAACAACGCGCCAAATTCATACATACGTCCGTCAGATATATAGAATCGCGCGTCATGTACACAGAAATGCGCGTTCTGTACATACATACGCTCGTCCAGTACATACATCCGGGCGCCTAGTACATACATAGGCCTGTCCAGTATATGACAGCGTGCGTCGATTACATAACGACACCCCTCTAGTACATGGAACAACGCGCCAAATACATACATACGTCCGTCCGGGACATAGAATCGCGCGTAATGCACATAGAAATGCATGTTCTGTACATACATGCGCCCGTCCAGTACATACATCCGGGCGCCTAGTACATACATACGCCTGTCAGGTATATAGAATCGCGCGTCAAGTACACAGATATTCGCGTTCTGTACATACGTACGGCCGTCCAGTACATACATCCGGGCGCCTAGTACATACATACGTCCGTCATGTATATAGAATCGGGAGTCATGCACATAGAAATGCACGTTCTGTACATACATACGCCTGTCCAGTACATACATCCGGGCGCCTAGTACATACATACGCCCGTCAGGTATATAGAATCGCGCGTCATGCACATAGAGATGCGCGTTCTGTACATACATACGCCCGTCCAGTACATACATCCGGGCGCCTAGTACATACATACGCCCGTCAGGTATATAGAATCTCGCGTCATGCACATAGAAATGCGCGTTCTGTACATACATACGCTCGTCCAGTACATACATCCGGGCGCCTAGTACATACATACGCCCGTCAGGTATATAGAATCGCGCGTCATGCACATAGAAATGCGCGTTCTGTACATACATACGCCCGCCCAGTACATACATCCGGGCGCCTAGTACATACATACTTCCGTCAGGTATATAGAATCGCGCGTCATGTACACAGAAATGCGCGTTCTGTACATACGTACGGCCGTCCAGTACATACATCCGGGCGCCTAGTACATACATACGCCTGTCCAGTATATGACAGCGCGCGTCGATTACATAACGACACCCCTCTAGTACATGGAACAACGCGCCAAATACATACATACGGCCGTCCGGGACATAGCATCGCGCGTCATGTACATAGCAATGCGCGTTCTGTACATACATACGCCCGTCCAGTACATGCATCCGGGCGTCTAATACATACATAGGCCTGTCCAGTATATGACAGCGTGCGTCGATTACATAACGACACCCCTCTAGAACATGGAACAACGAGCCAAATACATACATACGTCCGTCAGGTATATAGAATCGCGCGTCATGCACATAGAAATGCGCGTTCTGTACATACATACGCCCGCCCAGTACATACATCCGGGCGCCTAGTATATACATACTTCCGTCAGGTATATAGAATCGCGCGTCATGTACACAGAAATGCGCGTTCTGTACATACGTACGGCCGTCCAGTACATACATCCGGGCGCCTAGTACATACATACGCCCGTCAGGTATATAGAATCGCGCGTCATGCACATAGAAATGCGCGTTCTGTACATACATACGCCCGTCCAGTACATACATCCGGGCGCCTAGTACATACATACGCCCGTCCAGTACATGGAAGCGTGCGTCGATTACATAACAACACCCCTCTAGTACATGGAACAACGCGCCAAATACATACATACGGCCGTCCGGGACATAGCATCGCGCGTCATGTACATAGCAATGCGCGTTCTGTACATACATACGCCCGTCCAGTACATGCATCCGGGCGTCTAATACATACATAGGCCTGTCCAGTATATGACAGCGTGCGTCGATTACATAACGACACCCCTCTAGAACATGAAACAACGCGCCAAATTCATACATACGTCCGTCAGATATATAGAATCGCGCGTCATGTACACAGAAATGCGCGTTCTGTACATACGTACGGCCGTCCAGTACATGCATCCGGGCGCCTGGTACATACATACGCCCGTCGAGTACATGGAAGCGTGCGTCGATTACATAACGACACCCCTCTAGTACATGGAACAACGCGCCAAATACATACATACGTCCGTCATGTATATAGAATCGGGCGTCATGCACATAGAAATGCACGTTCTGTACATACATACGCCCGTCCAGTACATACATCCGGGCGCCTAGTACATACATACGTCCGTCATGTATATAGAATCGGGCGTCATGCACATAGAAATGCACGTTCTGTACATACATACGCCTGTCCAGTACATACATCCGGGCGCCTAGTACATACATACGCCCGTCAGGTATATAGAATCGCGCGTCATGCACATAGAAATGCGCGTTCTGTACATACATACGCCCGTCCAGTACATACATCCGGGCGCCTAGTACATACATACGCCCGTCAGGTACATAGAATCGCGCGTCATGTACACAGAAATGCGCGTTCTGTACATACATACGCCCGTCCAGTACATGCATCCGGGCGTCTAATACATACATAGGCCTGTCCAGTATATGACAGCGTGCGTCGATTACATAACGACACCCCTCTAGAACACGAAACAACGCGCCAAATTCATACATACGTCCGTCAGATAAATAGAATCGCGCGTCATGTACACAGAAATGCGCGTTCTGTACATACGTACGGCCGTCCAGTACATGCATCCGGGCGCCTGGTACATACATACGCCTGTCGAGTACATGGAATTGTGCGTCGATTATATTACGACAACCCTCTAGTACATGGAACAACGCGCCAAATACATACATACGTCCGTCAGGTATATAGAATCGCGCGTCATGCACATACAAATGCGCGTTCTGTACATACGTACGGCCGTCCAGTATATACGTACGGGCGCCTAGTATATACATACGCCCGTCAGGTATATAGAATCGCGCGGCATGTACACAGAAATACGCGTTCTGTACATACGTACGGACGTCCAGTACATGCATCCGGGCGCCTGGTACATACATACGCCCGTCGAGTACATGGAAGCGTGCGTCGATTACATAACGACACCCCTCTAGTACATGGAACAACGCGCCAAATACATACATACGTCCGTCATGTATATAGAATCGGGCGTCATGCACATAGAAATGCACGTTCTGTACATACATACGCCCGTCCAGTACATACATCCGGGCGCCTAGTACATACATACGCCCGTCGGGTATATAGAATCGCGCGTCATGCACATAGAAATGCGCGTTCTGTACATACATACGCCCGTCCAGTACATACATCCGGGCGCCTAGTACATACATACGCCCGTCAGGTATATAGAATCGCGCGTCATGCACATAGAAATGCGCGTTCTGTACATACATACGCTCGTCCAGTACATGCATCCGGGCGCCTGGTACATACATACGCCCGTCGAGTACATGGAATTGTGCGTCGGTTATATTACGACACCCCTCTAGTACATGGAACAACGAGCCAAATACATACATACGTCCGTCATGTATATAGAATCGGGCGTCATGCACATAGAAATGCACGTTCTGTACATACATACGCCCGTCCAGTACATACATCCGGGCGCCTAGTACATACATACGCCCGTCAGGTATATAGAATCGCGCGTCATGCACATAGAAATGCGCGTTCTGTACATACATACGCCCGTCCAGTACATACATCCGGGCGCCTAGTACATACATACGCCCGTCCAGTAAATGGAAGCGTGCGTCGATTACATAACAACAACCCTCTAGTACATGGAACAACGAGCCAAATACATACATACGTCCGTCAGGTATATAGAATCGCGCGTCATGCACATACAAATGCGCGTTCTGTACATACATACGCCCGTCCAGTACATACACCCGGGCGCCTAGTACATACATACGCCCGTCAGGTATATAGAATCGCGCGTCATGCACATAGAAATGCGCGTTCTGTACATACATACGCCCGTGCAGTACATACATCCGGGCGCCTAGTACATACATACTTCCGTCAGGTATATAGAATCGCGCGTCATGTACACAGAAATGCGCGTTCTGTACATACGTACGGCCGTCCAGTACATACATCCGGGCGCCTAGTACATACATACGCCTGTCCAGTATATGACAGCGCGCGTCGATTACATAACGACACCCCTCTAGTACATGGAACAACGCGCCAAATACATACATACGCCCGCCCGGGACATAGCATCGCGCGTCATGTACACAGAAATGCGCGTTCTGTACATACGTACGCCCGTCCAGTACATACATCCGTGCGCCTAGTACATACATACGGCTGTCCAGTATATGACAGCGTGCGTCGATTACATAACGACACCCCTCTAGTACATGGAACAACGCGCCAAATACATACATACGGCCGTCCGGGACATAGCATCGCGCGTCATGTACATAGCAATGCGCGTTCTGTACATACATACGCCCGTCCAGTACATGCATCCGGGCGTCTAATACATACATAGGCCTGTCCAGTATATGACAGCGTGCGTCGATTACATAACGACACCCCTCTAGAACATGAAACAACGCGCCAAATTCATACATACGTCCGTCAGATATATAGAATCGCGCGTCATGTACACAGAAATGCGCGTTCTGTACATACATACGCTCGTCCAGTACATACATCCGGACGCCTAGTACATACATAGGCCTGTCCAGTATATGACAGCGTGCGTCGATTACATAACGACACCCCTCTAGTACATGGAACAACGCGCCAAATACATACATACGTCCGTCATGTATATAGAATCGGGCGTCATGCACATAGAAATGCACGTTCTGTACATACATACGCCCGTCCAGTACATACATCCGGGCGCCTAGTACATACATACGTCCGTCATGTATATAGAATCGGGCGTCATGCACATAGAAATGCACGTTCTGTACATACATACGCCCGTCCAGTACATACATCCGGGCGCCTAGTACATACATACGTCCGTCATGTATATAGAATCGGGCGTCATGCACATAGAAATGCGCGTTCTGTACATACATACGCTCGTCCAGTACATACATCCGGGCGCCTAGTACATACATAGGCCTGTCCAGTATATGACAGCGTGCGTCGATTACATAACGACACCCCTCTAGTACATGGAACAACGCGCCAAATACATACATACGCCCGTCCGGGACATAGAATCGCGCGTAATGCACATAGAAATGCATGTTCTGTACATACATACGCCCGTCCAGTACATACATCCGGGCGCCTAGTACATACATACGCCCGTCAGGTATATAGAATCGCGCGTCATGCACATAGAAATGCGCGTTCTGTACATACATACGCTCGTCCAGTACATACATCCGGGCGCCTCGTACATACATACGCCTGTCCAGTACATGGAAGCGTGCGTCGATTACATAACGACACCCCTCTAGTACATGGAACAACGCGCCAAATACATACATACTTCCGTCAGGTATATAGAATCGCGCGTCATGTACACAGATATTCGCGTTCTGTACATACGTACGGCCGTCCAGTACATACATCCGGGCGCCTAGTACATACATACGTCCGTCATGTATATAGAATCGGGCGTCATGCACATAGAAATGCACGTTCTGTACATACATACGCCCGTCCAGTACATACATCCGGGCGCCTAGTACATACATACGCCCGTCAGGTATATAGAATCGCGCGTCATGCACATAGAAATGCGCGTTCTGTACATACATACGCCTGTCCAGTACATGCATCCGGGCGCCTGGTACATACATACGCCTGTCGAGTACATGGAATTGTGCGTCGATTATATTACGACACCCCTCTAGTACATGGAACAACGCGCCAAATACATACATACGTCCGTCAGGTATATATTATCGCGCGTCATGCACATACAAATGCGCGTTCTGTACATACGTACGGCCGTCCAGTATATACGTACGGGCGCCTAGTATATACATACGCCCGTCAGGTATATAGAATCGCGCGGCATGTACACAGAAATACGCGTTCTGTACATACGTACGGACGTCCAGTACATGCATCCGGGCGCCTGGTACATACATACGCCCGTCGAGTACATGGAAGCGTGCGTCGATTACATAACGACACCCCTCTAGTACATGGAACAACGCGCCAAATACATACATACGTCCGTCATGTATATAGAATCGGGCGTCATGCACATAGAAATGCACGTTCTGTACATACATACGCCCGTCCAGTACATACATCCGGGCGCCTAGTACATACATACGCCCGTCAGGTATATAGAATCTCGCGTCATGCACATAGAAATGCGCGTTCTGTACATACATACGCCCGTCCAGTACATACATCCGGGCGCCTAGTACATACATACGCCCGTCAGGTATATAGAATCGCGCGTCATGCACATAGAAATGCGCGTTCTGTACATACATACGCCCGTCCAGTACATACATCCGGGCGCCTAGTACATACATACGCCCGTCAGGTATATAGAATCGCGCGTCATGCACATAGAAATGCGCGTTCTGTACATACATACGCTCGTCCAGTATATACATCCGGGCGCCTAGTACATACATAGGCCTGTCCAGTATATGACAGCGTGCGTCGATTACATAACGACACCCCTCTAGTACATGGAACAACGCGCCAAATACATACATACGTCCGTCATGTATATAGAATCGGGCGTCATGCACATAGAAATGCACGTTCTGTACATACATACGCCCGTCCAGTACATACATCCGGGCGCCTAGTACATACATACGCCCGTCAGGTATATAGAATCGCGCGTCATGTACACAGATATTCGCGTTCTGTACATACGTACGGCCGTCCAGTACATACATCCGGGCGCCTAGTACATACATACGTCCGTCATGTATATAGAATCGGGCGTCATGCACATAGAAATGCACGTTCTGTACATACATACGCCTGTCCAGTACATACATCCGGGCGCCTAGTACATACATACGCCCGTCAGGTATATAGAATCGCGCGTCATGCACATAGAAATGCGCGTTCTGTACATACATACGCCCGTCCAGTACATACATCCGGGCGCCTAGTACATACATACGCCCGTCAGGTATATAGAATCTCGCGTCATGCACATAGAAATGCGCGTTCTGTACATACATACGCTCGTCCAGTACATACATCCGGGCGCCTAGTACATACATACGCCCGTCAGGTATATAGAATCGCGCGTCATGCACATAGAAATGCGCGTTCTGTACATACATACGCCCGTCCAGTACATACATCCGGGCGCCTAGTACATACATACTTCCGTCAGGTATATAGAATCGCGCGTCATGTACACAGAAATGCGCGTTCTGTACATACGTACGGCCGTCCAGTACATACATCCGGGCGCCTAGTACATACATACGCCTGTCCAGTATATGACAGCGCGCGTCGATTACATAACGACACCCCTCTAGTACATGGAACAACGCGCCAAATACATACATACGCCCGCCCGGGACATAGCATCGCGCGTCATGTACACAGAAATGCGCGTTCTGTACATACGTACGCCCGTCCAGTACATACATCCGTGCGCCTAGTACATACATACGGCTGTCCAGTATATGACAGCGTGCGTCGATTACATAACGACACCCCTCTAGTACATGGAACAACGCGCCAAATACATACATACGGCCGTCCGGGACATAGCATCGCGCGTCATGTACATAGCAATGCGCGTTCTGTACATACATACGCCCGTCCAGTACATGCATCCGGGCGTCTAATACATACATAGGCCTGTCCAGTATATGACAGCGTGCGTCGATTACATAACGACACCCCTCTAGAACATGAAACAACGCGCCAAATTCATACATACGTCCGTCAGATATATAGAATCGCGCGTCATGT
>JALHAQ010000142.1:0-29986 GCA_023838395.1 Holcopasites calliopsidis | reverse complement strand
AAATCGCGATTTTCGGGCAAAGGGATTCCGTAAAAGCAGGTTCTGGGAAATTCTTGGAAATGACGTCAGATTCCAGGAATTGGTGAAATGAAAGACCTCCTCGCATATCATGTTCTCCTAATACAAATTGGCGATTTTCAGCAAAGGAACTGCTCGAAATTCACGATTTTGTATCAGGAGAACATGATATGCGAGGAGGTCTTTCATTTCGTCAATTCCTGGAATGTGACGTCATTTCCAAGAATTTCCCAGAACCTGCTTTTACGGAGTCCCCTTTGCTCGAAATCACCAATTTGTATCAGGAGAACATGATGTGCGAGGAGGTCTTTCATTTCACCAATTCCTGGAATGTGACGTCATTTCCAAGAATTTCCCAGAACCTGCTTTTACGGAGTCCCCTTTGCTCGAAATCGCCAATTTGTATTAGGAGAATATGATATGCGAGGAGGTCTTTCATTTCACCAATTCCTGGAATGTGACGTCATTTCCAAGAATTTCCCAGAACCTGCTTTTACAGAATCCCCTTTGCTCGAAATCGCCAATTTGTATTAGGAGAACATGATATGCGAGGAGGTCTTTCATTTCACCAATTCCTGGAATGTGACGTCATTTCCAAGAATTTCCCAGAACCTGCTTTTACAGAATCCCAAGTGCTCGAAATCGCCAATTTGTATTAGGAGAACATGATATGCGAAGAGGTCTTTCATTTCACCAATTCCTGGAATTGTGACGTCATTTCCAAGAATTTCCCAGAACTTAATTTTACGGAATCCCGTTTGCTCGAAATCGTCAATTTGTATTAGGAGAACATGATATGCGAGGAAGTCTTTCAATTCACCAATTCCTGGAATTGTGACGTCATGTCCAAGAATTTCCCAGAACTTAATTTTACAGAATCCCGTTTGCTCGAAATCGTCAATTTGTATGAGGAGAAAATAATATGCGAGGAGGTATTTCGAATTGATGAATTTGTGGAATTGTGCCTAAGGAATTGGAGCAAGGTTTCCGGGAAGTGGGCAGGTGTTAAAAAATAATGCGTAAAGTTTCTCTTATTGAAAATTTATTTAATAACGTTGATATGTACAAATTACAGAAGTAGTGCTATAACTTAAATGCTATTATTTATATGTTGGGCTCATAAATTAAATGGTTCCTCTCTGCGGATGCTAGAAAATCCCCGATTGAAGCTGCGCAGTTAAAACAAACGAAGCCGCTTGGCAGAAATCAGTTCTTCGGAATTTGTTGATGGAGAACGTCGACCAGTTGCTGGTAGTGCTATTTCCAAAAGTCCATTCGAAGAATCGAAGAATGTCCATTGCATTTGAGACTTTTAGTTTGGTTATCTTCTTTTGCGGTGCAGCGGAGTTTTTCATTAAAAGAGTTGATCTGTGGATGTGAGTTGAAAGTCTAAGGGAAATCGAACGTGAGAGTACTTCCTGCCAATTCTTTCCTGAAACGCATGAAAGAATACTTGCTGTACATAAAGTAAGTGAGAAATTACAAATAAAATGTAAAGGAAATTTATATTACCCGAGGGAAAAATGGAACATTATCATTTTGCCAAAGATTTGGCCCAGACTCTGCTATATTATTCTGCAACTTGATCGTTGCTGGATCCCTGATGAATTCTTCCTGCGCTCGAAAGATTGACCCAGATTCAGGTATATCATTGTGCAAGCTGATCGTCGTCGACTCGTGTTGCTCCGGAAAAACGATATCATTACCGTTTCTAATTTCATCGTATCTGGGAAATTCTTCCTCCTGGAAATACTGCTGATACTTTCCAACTGGGAATTGGATCTCACTCCAAAGCGGTTCACGTTGCAAATAGTCTTTCGAACCTCCATTGATCACTCTTTCATTGACCTCAACTAAACAAATAAAATTAATTTAATCACTCCTTACTCTTTACACTAGACAAATCTCCAACCTCACAGTTTTCAATCTACTTACCTCTCTGACCAGGAACACTATTGTACCCCCCATAATTTCCTCCCGATACCCTGTTGAAAAGCCTAAAGAATCCTCCCTTGTAATTGTTCAAATAATAAACCAGCCCATTCGAGCTTTTTGGACATCTCGGAAATGCATCGTAGCATGCCAAGGAATTTCCTCGATTGCTGTATCCGAGGATCATCGCTCTGCCAAAATTCAACAGTGGAGATACACCGGCGACGTCGAATTTGGTCAGCCAGCTGAAAACCGAAACGGAAATCAATCGAGGATCTTTATGCCCGTCGGGCAGGAAAAGTCAAACGAGGAGAAGATGATTTCCGGGGGGGCGGTGGAACGTACTCCGTGAAAACGTTTCGACCGAGGAAGTCGAAGAAGCCAGCGGATCCCTGTTTCCTTAACGATCTCCCCGGAAGTTTTCCGCTCGCCATCTCGCAGAGTATCCTGGGCACGCACTTGTAGTCGTCGTGACGGGATACCGTGGACAGCGCTTCGAAAAGATTCAGCTGAAATCCCGTGGAAGGACCGACCGTTCCGGGTTGATAATTCAATTGCTGGTAGCCGGAAGTCGGACTCGCCGGAAAGGAGCTGCCCTGATGCGACTGCAAGCAGAAAAGTTTCCGGTATTCGCTGCGCGGACGGAAAACGACGTGATCTTTTCGACGAATTGGGCGGCAGAATGGACCAATGGGTTCTTCATTCACGTGTTCAATAGGTGGGGAATCAAGTGAAGCTTGATGTTGATATCGATTTATGGGGTTTGGTAATATTTATGTACTTTCATTGGCGTTAATAGTTGGTAATATGTTAGAGTCTTTGTGTGGAGCAATTAGAGTTCTTCTACAGCAACTTGGCTGGCACTAAATTTTATAGAGTAATTTAATGTTAGTCTCGAGAATGCTGTAACTAATAAACGTGCATAAGGGTCTCGACGATATTAATTCCACAGTGAATGAAATTTTATACTGTATGTAATAAATAACTCAGCATCCAGTAGGCGTTAATAAAATTTTCCTTGTCAAGATTCTTCTATTTTTGAAAGAACTTCGGCAAAGAATGATTGAATGAATGTAACTTTGAACATACCATTGCGGGCTCTTGATTAAAAAAGCTCGAGAAAATGTCCATGAAAGACATTTGCCTGCTCTTGGTACCATACCACTGACCTTTTTCATTCATCACTCTACCGCTTTCTCGATCGGCCAGGTCAACGGCCAGTCCGTCGATACACCTACACGACGAATGAGACATTTCATTTGCATTAACCCACCTTTATCTCTCCCCTATCTTTAACAGCGCAATCAACGATACTCACCGCAATAAATCGTCTGCATCATAATTCTTTCTCGCTTCGTCGAAGTTGCAACGAAGCGTTTCACCAACTTCGCGAGGAATTCTACGAAGCTGATCCTCGGCACGAATATAACACCGTAGGAATAGAGAAATGAGAACAAACCTGAATTTCATTTTGCGATATTTTATTACCTTTCTTTTAAGCTGTCCAGTTGAATGCCAATTCTTTACCTTCTAATACACTTATTTATTTAATATGATCTTTTATATGTCTCCCGTCGTTGCTTCTCGATCACTGACGCGTACTAGCTTCCTAACAAATAATTCACGTCTCGAAAAACTTGTAATCGCTTCACCAAGTAGACCGCGACTTTCGTCTGCAGAAATCTAACTCTGAATGGATCGAAGGAGAGTCTCTTTCTAAACGACACCACGTTATCGCGAATCGTCAGCGAGAAACGAACGTGTTTTCGCTTCGCGGATGATCGTGTCACAGTTCCAAGGCAACTGGGACTTTCTTCGAAAGCCGTTCTTCGTATACAACCTCCTGCCTAAAGGAGGCGTAGGTTGGAAGGAACGTCATCGCGGACTACTCTCACTTCGCGTCACCGGTTTTCGCGCGTGCCATTCGTATACGCTCTGGGATGCTCGTTTTGGTGGCTTCATTACAGTTTTGACGATGATAAATCTTTCGCGCTACCTTGGCACGTATTTTGTTCACAACTTAACAGGGGGTTTATCGATAACGCGCTGCTGCTCTGGCAAGAATTATGGGGACGTGACCGAAGATCCTGCCCCCACTCTTGCATTTAACATCTAATTCTGTAAAATAGTTTCGAGAATAAGTGGCATTTATATACGATTAGTAAAACAGGCTGGTAAACTGTACAAGATATTATAGACGTGGATTTTTTGTTTTGCAAATGTATTACATGAAAATGATGAGCAATGCTCTACCCTATCTGCCTTATTATATTGAAAATGTTATTTTCGTTCGTGATATATATATATTGATATTTTTATAATTCTTCTGCTCGCTACCTATTGTATTCGTTTCTATGTACATAAAAAGTGGAGTCTTGCAGAAGCAACGTTCTTCAGCAATTAATCACGCATCCACACACTATCGTAACTTAACACTAGCAGCTTCTTCCGTCGACTGCTATTCTTCTTGTACCTTATGTATAACTAATAACCACGAAGAATCGGCGGACGATAAGGAAACTGCGAACACATCCAGTTATTTACAATCTTAACAGGGTTGTATACGTAAGGGATAAAGTTTACAGTTAATCCGAGAGCGTGGCTACGTCGCAACCTCTTCCCCGTTTCGCTAACTGATGACAGAGCCGTGGACTGCCAATGATGTCGCCGAGGAACACGCTCAATAAATAATTCTCCTTCATCGGGTCCGGCGATGACTTGTACTCGCTGTAAAACCACAAATCCCGAGACGTTATCATCTAATAAACTGGACTGTAAAATGGTTATGGGTATTCGTGGCGTGTCGAAATATAAATCGCGGTGATGCGTTCTGGAAAGGAACGGAATCGTACCTTTTCTTGTTCATATTCCGGAGGCGAAACGGATAGGCTAAAGAAAGATTCATAACAAAAAAATGAGGGGAGAGGTGGTCAATATTAGATTGGAATTTAATATTTCAAAACTGCAACAAGCATCTCAATTGCAATTTAATTGTCTCTATTACCTAACTCGAGCAGAATTCGCTTTCTCACCCCCGAAAACCAATCCACTCCGAAACAAAGCGAACCTTAAAACACCTTCCGTCGCTCTGCCCGCAGTGAAACCCTCGGACTCCCATTATTCAGCCACATAGGTGCTGCGAGGGACTCGAGGAAGTCAGTCCCTCGTGCGAGCTTCATTAAACTTCTCCAAAATCCTTCCCCTTGTCAGGTGCAACTATCGGTACATTCGCGCGTGTAACTCCACTCTTTTCACTTCCATGTCCTTCTCGCGCGTGACAGAATTAATGAACCGACGCGTTTCGTGCACGCTAGCACGTTCCAGCCGCGTCGCGAACATCGAGAAATCGTAGATCAGTCGTTAGATGTCCGAGCAACGGCTCCAAATAGCTCGAGACGATCGTAAAACGACGGTGAACAGGCAAGTGAAGCAACGAAGTGGCGCAGGGTGGAACGAGGAGTTATCCGGATGCATTAAGGGCTATCTGCCGCTGGCCGTTGCTTGCAACCGAATTCAGTGGCTCGCCCCGGTTAAGAACCGGTAGCGAGGCTTTCTATTAGCTTCGCGCAGTATTAGAAGGCATTTCGACCGATCGTTTTGAAGATCGTCTGACCGATCGCGTTCCAGACGAACGATCGAGGAACCCGTGCAATTTATGGAACGCCTCCAAGGTCGGATTTCCTTGGCTTTACATTTGGAATTTTTACGAGCAGATGGAGGCTCCTCTGTGAGAGAGTTACGACTGACGGAATCGATGCATCGGAGATCGTGCGGGGGCCTCTTCTGCATGAATTTAGAGTGGCTGGATATGCCGCTGAAGGGGGTAGCGCTGAATTGAAATCGCTGCTTGAAACTTTCCGGAGACTTTGCAATTTTTATTAGACGGAGACAATTTTTAAGTAGACTCTTCATATGATTTCCTTCGAATTCATCGTTGGGGAATATTCCAAAGTTCTGTGCACGTACAAAGAAACACAACGGAGCAAAGGTTACGATGAACGTCCAAGCATGTATGTACAAACTTTCATAATCCTATGTCTAATCTATTCCAAATTCCTTGTCTGTGAATTCTACGCACGTGACCCGCATTGGAATGTCCCTTATTTCTAGCCTCTTTCGTCACCCTCTCGCAGTCTCAGAATATCAACGAAGTACCAGTAATCGGGCCAGTCCCACGAAGTGTCGCAACCCGGCGTTTTCAGTATTCCGCGAATCCGTCCGAACCGGCACGGCCAATTTCAATGAATCCAGACTCCAGAGAAATCGGTTTCCCAGGAGAACGGCGTTGCCTCCCGCGATTAGCTTCGTCCCCGGCGCGAAGCGAAGTGGCACACAAGTAAAGAGGCAAGAAGAGGAGAGGCAAAACGACAGGGGACACCTTGCGTGCATCGGTTCACGGCTGGCGGAGCAAATGGGCCAGTAGTTTTCCGCGATGCGTCGCCGAGCCCGTTATCAAAGCCATGCACCGTCTTTTCGCAACGCGACCGCGCGAGACACGAAGGTGGAAAAGCAGCCCTCCGTGTGTCGCGTGCACCGCAGGCCCGTGAAGGGGTGGGTCGCGACGGTGCAAAACGCTCGTCGGAATCGCGATGCATTGGCAACGGTCTCGAGTGCACGTGCCATCGAAACCGTCTCATCGATCGCGACCCGTTCTTGTTCCACTGATGCTGCCTCGTAATCTACATCCTCCAAGGCCGATCGTGCAACGATCGTTTCATTGTCGACGCCAGCGAGAGAAAAAGAGGAGAGGCACGAACTTGGATCGCTCTGGCAGTGGGTGGTTGGAAGCGCAGCGTTTGACGAGCAGGCGCGAGTAACGTTTTGGCTAACGAATACGATGCAAACGAACGGGTGTTCGTAATTGCTGTGTGAAAAACGGATTTTGTGGGAATGGTGAATACGTTCGGGATCGCGAGATATCTTATTTCTGTGCGTTTCACTGTCATTCTCTGAACGCTGAGTAAATGCACGGGATGCGCACAGTTACGCGTTATCGCGGTATATGGAAAGAAAATTAATGGCCGTTTGTACGCTAAGAATCTGAACTAAATACGATATTGATCGATCAAAGTAGTCTCTCATTCATTATTCAAATCCTTTCACTTCTTCTAAGGGGATTTGTAACGTGTTATTAGTATCTGTGCAGCGATAATTATTCTTGAATAATGTTTGCTACGCGAGTACGATTGTTAAAGTTATAAAAAGAAAATATAGCGCACGTGAGGAAAGTCGTGAGAAAAACATAGTTTGAAGTCATTCGTACGAAGTAGGGCATCGCATGCGACGCACCAAGGAAATTGTACACTTTACTAACAATCAGTCCGCGATAGGTAATAGGAAATTAACTTTCCATTGCCATCTGATTATCGTTCGCATATGGTGATACTAATCGCTGTTCACCTAAGCAGCTCTTTCCCTTTACCGAGATATTAAACTAAAACTAGTGTTGCACATACCTGAACACAAGGTCCCAATCCAGGCTTCGTTCTCGGCTTCGTTTCCTGAGCGTTTCGCCCGCATATTTGGCGCAGATTCTCTCGTAAACGCAAACGCCGCTGCCCAACTCTGCCACCAGTTTCTTTTCCACTCGACCGACGTCCAGAACTTCTTCGTCGTGGAGACGTGGTGTATCTCGCCTGACTCTGTTGGCGTAAGTCCCTGGAAACGTGAGGAACGGGACGGTAAATGGGATCGTTTCGCAATTAACGCGATAACGCCGGTGAAACATAATTTCTTGAATATTTTAACCACGGCCTTGGGCTTCATTCTCGATATTCTCGTCATTCGCGCGTGAATCGCTGACGTGATTCGATAGCTTTAATCTCTAAGGAAAAAAAGTAGCATTTCAATCCTAGCAATTGATATCATTCATTTTGCTTCGACGAAACAATTTTCAAGATCCTTCTTAATACGATATCAACGAGCCGTCACTGTCGGCCGCGTTAATGCACAATGCAGGTTCCAATGCGAACCCATACGCGCGCGACAAGTTACTGTCATCAATCCAAGCGATGATCCTCGTTTTCAATCAGCCAGAGCTATGAAATGACGGTCCCTGGCCAATGACCAGTCAACCGCGCGACTTTTTCAACGTTCGCTTTAACGAAAATTGGCATTGATGTAGTAATTCCATTCGGTGCGGCGGGTTTGTCTATTGTTCCAACTAGTCGTCAAATATCGTCTCATTAAACATTCGATGACGAAACGTGTTTCGTCGCAGAATCCCTTGAAAGTTCGGAAGTGTCGATCGATTGAAAAGGAAACGCGATTCGAACAAACATTCTAATATCATTTACATTCGATTACTAGTCGATTCGAAGGGAATGAATTCGGCGAAGTTTCACTTTTTCGGCTGGTTACTTAATAAACCAGCCGGTCGCACGTAGCAGAGACGCTACCATACCGGTGCCAGCATTCTTAGCCAGATAAACGAAGTTACGTGGACGTTACACGGAATTTCAGCTGTACAAGTCGCAACAAGTGGAACGCTCTCGCTTTCACTGCTGGCCAATTCGATTCACGCGCGAGACGACGAGTGTAAGCCACGGGTTACACGCGCGCCGAAGTGCGGTCTCCTTCTGTTATTGTAATCCACGAACAATCGAACGCAACTGGTCGACACGATTAGAGCGCGAGAACGTTGAACTTGCCCGCGCGAGCGATTCTGCTTCCGTGAGATGGAATTTGTTTTGGGAACGAAGGTTTTCTACTAAATTGTCTGACACAATAGGTGTATCGAATGTTTAGTGTCTAATTTGTCTGAAAGTGATCACGTTTCTTTAGTTTTTCATATTTAACGTCTCGTTTCGGTTAATATGTGGAACGATAATTACCTGGGTTCAACGAGTACGCCAGCTTTTTCACGAAATTAGTGATTCTCACTGCAGCAATGATCACTGGGAAGCCGATCAACTGTACCGGAAGTTCAAAGGCCGGTTCCTCCGGTTTTGGTGCCGCGTGCACCAGCGTTACTGCCAGGACGTAGCATGCCAGAAAGAAAAACGTCCCCGTCAATCGCATCTTGCGATGTGCTATTCAATAAATCAATGGAATTATTCACTGTTAATGCACGCTAACCCGAATCACGCTTCATGCTATTAACAAAAGGTAGTGCAATTATCTCACGGACATTCGTGGATCCATTCTTCAACGCATTCTCGTGCCAAGCAACTTTTACACAGTCGCAAGAACCACCCCAAACACCCCCTCGTATCACTCTATCAAAACGCATTTATTCCACAAGCATGCTGTAGCGATTCAACAATTTATAGTTCTCCCTCAACTGATTTCCAAATAATGCGGCACTGTTCCAGCAACAACCGGCGTCCACTGGCAGCCTCCACCACTCGGGAAACCCTTCGCACAACAGTCCCCGCGTTTGATAGAAACGTCACCGAACGATTTGCGAGCCGACCAGCGAACCTGCTCCTCGTGGCGGCGTTCGAAAACGTGACGGCGCAAAAGCTGCTTCTCTGATAAAAACTCGTGGCCGAGTGTACGTCCGGGCGACCGCGGGCCTGTTCCTTACGGTACGCGCCGGCCTGGAGAGAAAGTGCTCGCCCCTTCCTCTGCGTCGCGTTCAAAGTAACAACGTGCTGGACCGATTGCGACATTTAGTGCTCCACCAGGACTCGCACGTGACGTCCTTCGAACCCTATTCTTGACCGCGGCGCGTTTACCGCGACGCCGACGAGGACGCCCCGTGGCCGTCGCTTCTGTACCCCGACTGTCGGGGCGGCTCGTCGCGATTTCCGCGTGGAAAGTGCCCTGGAATGCGCCGCGGCCCGTTCAAGGAAATCGAAAGTTCGCGGTGGTGGGACATGTGCGATTTTCAAGGGAGCTCGTGAACTCCTATGGAGCGGGCGCGCGTCAAGCTTGAAGTGTATCCGGAACCCGTTGCAAATTTCGGAAATGCGACTGTAGGAAACATTGTTTGGAGCTGGAGACGGTGATTTGTTGACGATGTCGATCCGCGTCAAAGGGGTGTATAATTTGATTGAGGCTTTCGGTATGGTTTTCTCAAACGCTACTCCGTAATAGTATATGGAGATACATATGTATGCATAGTTAAAGAATGATTTCGCAGGAGCACGCTGCAGCGACTCCGCAAGAATACAATCGATTCCTTGCGTGGCTAGGAGAATCGTTGCTCAATGGTTGCCCTCGTTCACGTTTATGCTAATCGCACGCCAGCGATGCACTTTTACCCTGCTGCGTGAGAGCGACCTTCCACGATCCCCTTCTTATACAAAAGATTGTCTGTAATTAATACTTACACCCATTAACAAATCTTAACTTCCATTACTGTGAATTCGAATTCATGTTAACGATGGAATTGCAGTAATCATCTTCCCATTATTACCCGCTTTCAATGTTTCGTCATCTCCGAATTCACTTCGTAATCAGCTATATTGCATTGTTACTATATCGCTAAGCTCTTTTTTATCGCTACTGAAATTCCGTAATATGCGCAACGCGTTCGACTATCTTTACGCAGTGAATTCTGTTCGCCAGGCGTCTCGCGACGTCGCGGCGTCGGTTTCTAACGGAACAGCGGGGTTCCTCGTTCCTTTTTTTTCGGGGATGATTGCGATTCCTTGACTTGGCCCAACAAACGGAAACGTTCTCGATCATTTTTGCAAGAGTCTCGCGAAACCTAAACTGCTCGCCTCCGTTCTTGGCACGATCCTGCCGGAGGAATCGTTACGGGACACGCTCGTTTGGCATAGTCCTTAAGCCGATAAAGGCGCCGGAGATTATTGCAATAACTTTTCCGCCCGTACCGACTCTGCTGTAAATTGTTCGGATTGTTTTCGCGAGAAACGCTGCTACGGTGTTCTTTTTTTTTTTTTTTTTAAGGAAACAGAAGGCGTCGTTAAGATGCTTGTAGCGGAGATAGCAGGAAATAGCATTCGCGTTTCATTTGTTTCACGGGGAATTGGAAAGCTGAGACATAAACTGGGATGAGAAGGAAGAATAAAATATTCGTGGAATATTAAAATACAACGAAACAGAATGTAACGCATGTTCTTATCGAACGTTAACGTTGTAAGAAAAATTATACAATATATATCCCTTCTAAATTAAAAAGAAACACAATAAATGAGTAAATGAATGTACAGGAAATAAACTGCAATAGTCTTGTGAACTCCAGCTATGTTAACCGTGGAAAAATACGAAATTTGTCTCGAGCTCGAAGCTACGATGGGGTATCGGTATCGATTATACCAGCCACGTTAACGAGCGACATAAAGGATAATTTGGTACGGCGGAAATTAGGCTCGGCTTTTTAGTCGTGTCGAGGCACGCGAGAAATAATTACAAGAAGCGGGCTCCTGTGAAAGAGCCATTACCACGACCACGTCTACTAGCCACCTTTGTGAACGCTTTTATACGCTCGCTAAATATTATACACCGATGGTAAATAAGAGCCAGTTCTCGTTCAGATCGTTTCAAGCAGCGCCGGCTCGCTGCGGAAACGCTTATTACGGACAAATTATCGAGCACGCGGAAAATTCCTCGTAATTGCCGGCAAATTAGTAAGGGCGAGTACGAAAGGAGGCAGTGCCTATGTACATGGAATTTTTGAAACACAAGGATTGACCAGCGGTTTTCAGTTGGGCATGTTTATTCGCCGGTGCTTTCTTTATTCTTGAACATTGTAAAACATGTGACAGTATGATATCGCAACGACAAGGAAAGTATAGACATAAATAATCGTGGAGAATTTATTCTTTCGTCGTGAGAGAACGATATCTGTACGAGTCACTAAATAGTCTAAAGCAATTTAGAATGAAACCTTACGTACTATAAAGTATTTAATATTTATTTATCATCGTTATATAGCATCGTTACTCAAGTACAATTCATTATCAATTAACTTACAGAAGACAAAGCACAATATTATCATACAAATTCGGTCTACAAAACAAGGATTGAAAAACATTTCTCTTGAACAATTTCACAATTAGCGACGTCGAATTTGCATAAAAACTCTGCCACGTCTCTATCTTTCCCTCGCAAAAACAGAGCTTTCTCGGACACTAAAAATCGTCCGAGAGTTCTTCGATAATAAATCTCTCCTCGAACGAAGAGGTTGCAAGGAAAATCGTCTGTAATATCACAGTCGTCGTCGTCGTCGTCGTCGTAGTTCGTCGTCCGTCGTCGACGGAATCTCGTCGCGTCAGCGCAACCGTATCTTCTTCATCATGTTCAGAACGCTGGAGCCGGGCAGCGGGCAGGTGGGATAGAAATTGTGGCAGCCTTGACCTTCCAGGCCGGATATCAGCTGACCCATATGCGCCGCGAAGTGGTACCTCGAGGGTACTTCTGCCACAGTGCTCAAGCTCGTGTCCCTGAAAAGCGTTTCATGAAATATTTATCCGCAACGCTTCCTCCTTTGCTGAAGCACTGACGAAATCATAATGTTGCCGCCCCATTAGCACAAGCATAAATAATGGAATATCGATTAGCGTTACAAAGTTCGTTTGTATTATATGGAAATGGATTTTAAGAAGCAAAGCCTTGACGCAATTCAAAAAGAAAGTTAGTGACTTCATTCCTGAAGAGGAAGCTGTTGGAAATGGAATGCAAATAATTGTTAACGTTCAACCGATAGAGAAGCTTGGATTTTATCCGCACGAAAGCGTGTAAGCCCACGCGGGGCGGGTATCGTGTAAAGGTCTGATCGCGAAAACGCGTTTTGAAATAGACGAAAGAGTAATGGGTAGGTGTCGACGCCAATAGCGGGGCTCGGACGAAATCGACTCCGCTTTCGTAACGCTTGGCCATGATAAACTGGTCGAGATCGCGGTACATAAGAACAAGCACAAGGCAAGTTGCCTTTTACTTTCGATATCGATGACCGCGCCGGTTGAACATTTGCTTCGATGTCCTGTCATGCGCGAGGAAGGTGGCTAAAAGTTGCAGCAGCCCTTTCTTTAAAACAAAACAAAAAAAAAGAGAAGTATAGAGAAAATGAAAACTTCCTTCTGGTCAGCTGCTTATATTCTCCGAAAATTGGCTGAGGATATGATACTATATTACCGTTAAGAATGCAAACGATAAACCGTTTACAAAATTAATCAAACGAATCGCTCATGAAACCAATCTAGCCAAGACCTTCGAAGGGCTTGGAGCCGTAGCAAGGAGTGAAGATCAATGATATCTGCGACCTCGCTGCCGAAAGAAGAAAGACATCTCACTGGCGCGAGTAAAGAAAAGCGTTTGATCCACGGGGCTGACGACGAAGATAGAAAGAAGGACGCGTCGTGAGGAGTAGTTTCGTCACGCAACGGATCTCGAGGAAGACGTCTCGCGGTTGCAAGAGGGAAACCTCCCTTGTTTCGGTCGTTTACGATCGCAGCCTCGCGGCGAAGCGTAACGAGCGAACGCAAAACGGCTCCTTTAGCTTTTCCATCTTGATCGGTTTAACCCGGTGCGTTTCAATAAAAATCAGCCCGGCTACAGGAGCGGCGTTTACGAACGCATAAAAGTAAATATAAAGCTTGGATACTTCCGGTACATTAATCGCGACGACCCAACAGGACATCATTGCCGGTTGTTCGCCTCCTAGCTTCTTTTTTTCTCCTACGTTTCCCCCCGGGTTGCGTTCGTGCGTATGTTAATTCGATGCCTTGTTGGGAAGTAAATGGGAGGTTTCGAGGAAATAAGAGCGGCAGTTTCTGTTCGATTGATTGGATATTTGTAAGGGGAGACGATTTTCGGAGCGATTAGTATTTTGGATGTTTTAGATTCAATGGATGATTCTCTTAATTGATTCCTTGGTCTGTACGAAATCGGAGCGTCCGCATTTTTATAATTTATATTTTTATGTTGGATCAAGTAATCCTGACTGAGTCGTGAACGAGACTCCCTCGGGAGGACGGTTAATCCATTAATAAATTGCGAGGAAGGTGAAGAGGCACACTCGACGGGGGATTCAAAACTTAATTGCTGGCAATTAAACCGCGTACGGGCGAAACGAAATACGTCTTCTCAGGTTGAAAAGTGGAAGTCACGTGTAATTTCGCGAAATAAGCGGCAGCGCTGCAACTAGGTGACGTCCGTAAATTAATCGTTAAAGTGGAGCTGCCTTTCCAACTAATACGCTCATAATATTTAAACATTTTTAAAAGCACCATTCTGCTTAAATAACAAGCTATAATGATAATAGTAGTAATAACCATAAAAGATTATAACGACCAAAATAATAAAAGCAATATAAACTGTATCATATTAGAGCCGCGGTAAATAGAGAAAATATTCCAACTTTAATACGCGATACAATTGTCCAGTTACATGTTAAGCCATCGATTCGCTCGTTTATCTTCCCGCAGGAAATCGAACGTAACAAAAAAATGATTAAGATGGGAAGATGAGCAGGCAGTTCCGACGCGCTTCAACCGCCGTAGAAAGTCGGAAGATTGAATAACTCGTGAAAAGGAAAGTGGCGAATTGTTATAGCAAGCCACTGGCAACCGCCTAAGGAACACATGGTCGTTCCTTTTTTCAGTGCGGCTTACATAAGAGCGAAGGAACTTTCACGTTGTACAATTTCGACTTACTACCTGCCGGAGGAACTGCCGGTTCTTCAACAGCCGGAAGTAGCAGGATTGCGCAGGTAGAACCGGAATTTCGATTAACTATAGCGTGAGCCCAGTTAGTTGCAATGTCATTGCACTTTCCTCGATACCGTTTGGATTCAATTGTTCAGAATGAATTTGATTCGGAACTTTCTCCCCTGATGCAAAGAAATGTATACATTCGTGACACAAATGCATGAAAACTTTGCCAGATCTTAAATGGGAAGTTCAGGTATCCTTTTTGCGATTAAGTTTCCTAAGGGGGCTAGAAGTGTTTGACATTTATTATAAATTATATTGTACACTATAGTTAATCCGAGTGCATCAGTAATTATGGACCATTTTAATTTTCACAGCGAACGATATACTTTATAGTAAGGGAATTTCTGTAACAAATGTGTCAGCTTTAGCCGGAAACAGAGGATATTTTTTAAAATCCACACATCTATACTGTCAATGCACGTAGCCAAACGTAGGATAATATTAAAAACAAATATCGCTCCATCGACGATTCTTCAGGGAATTTTTACAACTGTCGCCGATCCAAGGTATCAGTTTCCAGCTGGCAGAGTCGAGCAAAACGAATAGCGATCCAATAAATTGTTCTTCAATAGCGAAGCTCAGCCGGGCGCAACGGAAAATTACGTGAAATCGCGGGATACGCGGGCTGCCAACAGGATCCGAACGGGGACCGATCCTCGCGCGCATCGTCGGAGTCAATATTTACAGGGGTTTAGCATATAACTTTGCTTTTAATCGGCGAGCAAAATGGCACGCGATGACCGGAGCCGCGGCTCGCGTTATCCGAATAACGGTCGCGCGCGGTCGTCACCTTTCGATCGTAAACGAAAATTGCGAGGTACGGGAGAGGCGCGGTCGTTCGGTGCCCGATGCGTAACGGGCGTCGCGACGTTGCGCGTCCGCGCGCGTTCGCCGGCGACAGAATTGCGAAACGCGGCCAGCTTAGCGCCGCCATCCAATTTTCGATGACGCGCGCTGATTCTCTGGCGTTCGATGCACGGAACGACGATGCGGCTGCGTCTGTTTAGCAAATTGTCGAGAGCCGACGATCATTTTCGGTCCGGGCACGGCCGGCCGATCGATGCCGCTGCGACGATCAAGCTGCGTTTCCGGCGCGTACGTTATTACGCCGCGCTACTACTGTAATCCGCAGATTCGTGGATGATCCTGCTGACGTTTAACTGTCGGATCGCGTCGGCGGGGCGCTTGTATATTGTTGTTCGCGATGGCTGCGTTCGATTCAATCGCGAGGAAAGTAAAGCGTCATGTCGTAAAGGTTTCATGGGGAAAAGAGAGAAACGAACCGCTGCTTCCAAAAATCGGTCGACGCATTTGCAAAATGCTTAACAAAGTTTCGTCGGGACTCGCGAAGGGTATTGTTCACTCGTGGAAAGAACAAGGGCGACCGCACGCGATTTACTCAACGATAGAATTGCAGCATTCAAGATCGTGACGTAACTTTTTATGTCACGGCGATAGCTGACCTTTCGAGCGTCTCGCGATTCGTCAAATTCGATTGCGCGACACTTGCGTGGTTCGCCCCCTTTACGGCCAACGGCGATCGAAAGTAGTAAGTGAAAGTGGCGGGAACTGGAGATGGACGAACGATGAAAGTAGACGAGCTGCGAGTACCGCACGAGTCGTAAAAGTTCGAACGCGAAATCGACCAATCGTGTCCGGATCGTTCGAATATGCCCGTCGCTTCTTCTAACGATTGACAAACGTTTCTATGGTGTAATTACCGTTCCCTCGTCACGGCCTGTTTCGCCTCTTTCAACCGGTTAAAACAGCACTTGTCCACTGCGGACGACTTAATAACAAAAAAAATATAGAATCGGTAGAACAGAAATAATACATTTCAGCGAGGAACTTCAAATACTAATAACTGGCTGCATGATAGGCTTTGATAGCCGAATGATGAATTGCCTCTCGACTTCTTCGTGCACGAGTAATGGCGTATGTATCTAAGAAGTGATAGTTAACAGTATCTTTAACGAAGTGGAGGAGAGTTTGAGACTACTTGCGTGATTGATGTTACGGAAACTCGACGATTATTCTTAACAAGTTGCTGTCAAAACGTGCGACATTCGAATAAATCATTCGTCATTAGTATTTTTAAGGCGTTGATTATTTAACGATCGTATTCGGTGGCATAGAATCATTTATATCTTCGGAGTAGAATATGGTAGACGTACCCATGAACACAGCAACGATTATTATGAAAATGTAAAATCTACTGCGTTAATTGATGATAATTAGGAGTTTTGTGGTTAATTACCGAATAGTTACGGTTAATTAAGCTTTCGTGAAAACGATCTCGCAGCTCCATACCTGATTAAATTCAGCAGCGATCGTTCCATCTCGCTCAGCTGATCCTGATGTACGGACGAAGTCAATTCGCATATCAGCTTGGGCAGGCAAGCCGTCTTGATCGTCGACATCATTCGTGCTCGCCGCGCGATCGCTGCAAAGCAATCCACGAATTTCATAATTCCATCAAAGATCGACGAAATATTCCGTCCTTACGAAATCTAACGAATCCTTAATACGCGGCCAATGCAAATCACCATTCCGCGTTCGTCAAGGTTGCTGTCGTTTTTCCAGCGCGGAGAAATTCAAATGTAGCCTTGCGGAGATCGTTACTTTCCGACTAAATTAAACAGCGAACTCGAGACGCAGAGATATCTCTTGAAAAGGCGCTGCACTTTTCAAATGTCTAATTATCTCCCATAAATCAACTTTGGATCGTTATATCAATGTTGGAGATATATTTTAGAAAAGTGGTGTGCAATCGGCAAAGCGAGCAAGCTTGAAGTCCCGCTTTTACTGCACGGTGAAACTCGCTTGCGATTGCATGCGTGCACACACACACGCACAGGGGCAAGAACGACGGAGCAATTACATTGTAATTTTCCAAACACATTTGCTTAGATCAAGTGGATCGTCACACTCTGTTTCATTGTTATAGCGTGATTAACGCGTGGCCGCGGCGTGCAATGTCGCGAGGAGTTGAATTAAATCAAACAGGTGTGCCAGGGGATTTTTTACGCGGTCGAGTGCCACGATTGCGACAGCTGATCCTGTCTCATTCAACGATTGCGCAACAATCTTGATAACAATATGCTAAGCGGTTCGCGTCTGTCAGCACCGCTGTATCGGAGCTCGCAGGAAAACACTGGCCAAAGCGCTCTGCGAACGGTCGCAGAGTTTTATTTTTCAACGGTTGCTCGCCGACAAACAAGACGCGGAGAACGAAATGCATTCAACGGAATAACAAGATCAGTTCTCGGAAGTCGTCCACTCGCGAATGAGGGCCTCGGCGATTATTCTCCGTTTACTTCGAAAACGAATTCCGGATGAATCTCGATGAAATCGTTATCCATCGAGCCAGTCGCACGCGCACGATATTATCATTTCTATGGAATTGCATAAGGTCACACGCGAATAGAATTGTTAACGTTATTCCCACGCGATTCATCATCCCCTAGCCTCACGTGATTCTCTTACCATTCTCCTTCTCGTCTTCCTTCTTCAACGCCGTCAGATCTATCGCGTCTCTGGGAGCCGTGCTCACAGACTCCTCTGGCCGCTTAATCGGTTGCGTGAGATTCTGTTCCGCCGGCTTGCCGAAGATCGTGGATATTAAATAGCTGTAGTCCCCGGCGAATATGAGGAACATCCCCAGAAAGAGGACCAGACGCACCGTACTGGTGTCCATGACCATGTTGTCGCTCTCTCCGACGTCTTTGCCGCGCGAAACGTCGCGTCCGTGTCGATCAACGATTCTTGATTCACTGAGGCCACCTACTCGTCGATTTTTTTTTTTTGACCGAACCAGGGGAACAATAGTCCGGATTTGGCTTCTGAACTTTAACCTTCGCCCCGCTACACCTAGTGGGTGCTCCGGGCAACGATTAACGAACGGTTAAGCGGCACGATGATTGCCCGCATTTGCCCCCGAGCTATATGTGAATCGGCGACTCTTAGTTTTCTGTGAACTTCTGATCGAGATTTAATTTAACAATTAGTCATACAGTCTTAGTTATCGCTTGGGATGTCAACTATTTTGTCGCGACGTGATATTTCAGGGGAAATGTATATAAACAGATCTTTACGATGCTATTTGCTTAATTTTTTCTTTCAACTCTGCATTAATTAGATATGTAATGCAGTATGGTAATTGGAATCTGAATATCCGTAATAATAAGAACCTTGACAGGCGATTGGAGATACTAAATTTTCATTGTAGGAAGCTTGTTTTGTTCTCAGCTTTGGGGCAACGAATGTACGAAGAATTTCGCAAGAATTCGAAAGGAGAGCGTACGGGTTGCGCAACATCCACGCCGCAACGCCTCAAACCGATTTTCGAAAACGCGTACGCGCATGTTACGCTCGAGCGATACGTACCAGTGATGAAGCCCGCTAGCAGAAAGCGTTGGCTTTCGGCGGGGAAAAGACGTAACAGCAGAACTTTCGCTCTCTGTTCACTTCCACTTTCCTCGGCCCGCGCCGAATACCTCTCCCTGGCACAGCTTCAAACAACGAAACACCGCACAGCACAACCAAAAATGTCACTGGAACATTTTTAATACCATTTTACGAACGTCCAAATCAACCCGAGATCCTTTAATCTGATCTCTGAATTAAAAGTAACCGAATCAAAATTATTGATCATTTATGAAACGTATATACATATACACTTTCGTCGAAAGTGAAGTCACTGGCACGGTAATCCGCGGAATAATACGCGATTGTTCATCACCCGCGGAACAGCTCGCGCGAAGCCGTGATGCGGCTACTTTTGATTATCGATATACGATTCGTTGCGTTCGCCTTGCAGCGAGTTTGCCGCGTGCCGTACAACAAGCAGGTCTAGACAGGAGGGATTCCGCTATGCTGCCGCGGTCTACCGGCGTCGCGGAATGACTGTGAATGATTCGAAACCACGGCGGCGGATCTAACGAGTTGTCAGTGAAAGTTCGACACTCGGCCGCCACTCGCCGCGATACGATCGACCGATCCCCGTGCACTCGGCTGTCTTGTTCGCGGGTTTACCTAGCAAGAACCGGTGCATGCGGGAACATTCCTCCGGGAACGAGGTCCTCGCGGTGGCGCGAGGCGGAAAGGTAGGAGCAAAATAATCCTCCTACAACTTGTGCATTTTTTTTTTTTAATAAAGCAGATATTGGGTCCGGTTCGAACATTTTCCAGTTTATTCTCTCCACTTTCGTCGGCTTCAAGTGTGCTACTATTTGTTTGTTTGTTTTTTGTTTAATTAAATAGAAAGCGGACACGCGGAGTATTTATGCTTATTAGCAGCTTCTACGGTTAAAATTACATTTCATATCTCGTAAAAAGTCATTGAGTAGCGTGTATTCTCCTGTTTATCTCCCCCTCGCTCCTTTGTACCTTTTACAGACTACCAAAAAAGGAGCATGTATAATGCATTCTTCGTATCACCGCGGACAAACATTCTTGCTTCACCGAATGTCACGTTTGCGCGATTCTAATATCAACGCATTACACGCGGCCAGCATATTCGCATTGTGGACACAGTCTCCTGCACGTACCTCGTTAAGTGTCCTTCATCGATTCTATTAGTCTCTTTCTAATTGTTTCCTTCAGAGAGAATCGAACAATCGAAACCCCAGTTTCACAGCGCTTTCCGCGTGTGCAGAACAGAGGAAATTTTCATCCGCAACCAGTTCTCGCAAGGACAGCGATACGAGCGTGTATAAATCGGACTCGGTCCTCGAGCTCCATACACATGCGTCTGCTTCACTTTCATGAATTCTTTTAGGTCCGGTTCATCGGGCGCAATTACCCGTTTACCTTGAGAGTCTCCTTTTTCTCCAACTGCATCCAGACGTTGTTTTGCTTCTACCTCCTCCGTCCGACACTGTCACAGTTACAATATTTAATTGCCAGACGTCGGTGTACAATTTTACAGCCGCGACGATCGCGCGGTATCGAACGATTTACAATTCATACCAGCGTAATGCGAACAACGAGCTTCCTTCAAAACAATTCTCCGTCGAATCTGTAATGCGAGAAATCTAGACGTTCGGGGAAAGCCTACGTGAATACTCTTTGCTTGCAACTTGAGTTTATTTAAAAATACAAAGCCGTAAAATCAAGTTCTCTCCTTCGCGAAAAGCTCGACAAGCTGTAATAACGATCTGGCGAAGGGTGTCACGTTGCTCAGCGATTCGCTGTCTAGTTTTCCGGTGTTAGAACTCGTCGCAATCGTATCCCTCAATTTCCCCGGTCGCTTTCTTGTTTCGTTAACACGTTGGCGATCTCCTCCGCACCATACCTCCTCGTCATCTGCTTACGAGATCGGAATACACGTAGAAGCGTGTCGCATCGGGGAACGGCAGTAGATACTCACGTTGATCGTTGACGATCTCCGATGAAGCCTCTACGGAATCGCGGCTACTTGAGTCCGATTTTCGGTGCTGCGTATGCAGCTGCAGCCGCGGGAGGTGGACGTCGTTGGCCAGGAGGTCGGGAGACAAAGATTCCATATTTCCTGGGTGGGGGTTCCGGTGGGAGAGGCGGTGGGAAAGACGGTTCGAGTATCTTTATAAAAACGTAAAAATATCGAATTGCTGCATATGGAATTGACAACCGTGCGGGATTAACGTTTCGCTTTTTCTCTTTTCACGATAGCGATCAAATATCGGGAGACAACATTTATTCCAGTCCCGTCGAAGCTGATGAAAGAATAGTAGTTGAGCATATTCCAGTCGTGAAAAAAATTCCGATGTTTCTTTCCAGATGAACAACTTGTGTATACATCAATCAGCCTCATTATTATTAAATAAACTACTTCAAGTATAGAACCTGTTCAAAGAAAAATTATTCGAAATACTAGATACAGATATGTAGCAATCAATTCAATAGTACACGCGATTTCAATTACTGCCAATTAGATGTTACCAAATCTCGGTGTATTGAAACCGTCAATGGTATCGCGTAATCATTATTACACACAATAACTCCTAACAATAATACACGGCAATTTCAACGACATTAATCCACCATTAACGCTCGCCGATGTAAGCCAAGCTATTCCGGTGAATGCGTCTTAACTAACCGAGTCCCATGGTTTTCCCCAATTTCGTTCGCAGACACCGAAATAACTTTACACGTCGCGTCCCGGTGGTCGCGAGTTCTCTAACAGAATTCCCGAACAATCTGTTCGTCGCCGCGTTCAAGCTGTTACAGCGACCGGGGGACCGGTAGCAACGGGCTAAACCGCTTCTCCGTTTCGATTTTCCTGACAATTACAGCGCGCCGCGAGGCTGAGAAAACCCGTGGCTACGCCAGTTTAATTGAAACCCACCTTGAGGTCCTCGAGCGAGCTCGTTCGTTCCTCTCGGTCCGGCTTTCGAACTTGGCCACGCCGATCGGCGACGTCCCCTGCAGAATTTCCGCCCGACTTTCCGCTCGACTTGTACTGGAAATCAACTACGACTTAATGATAATCGCGATGAATTTCGAGAGAACGGTGAAATGTTTCGTTTGACGGAAAGGTAGAAGCGTTTCCGGTACTTTTTCTACGATTCTCTCCAGTTCCGACAGTTTGTCCGTTGCGTTTATCAGCTCGGTGCTCAGGCGCCGCATCTGAATTTTTAATCCAAGTTATTTTTGGCAGGTTTTTGACAAGGGCAAATTATTTCGGATCAGGATAAAAGAATTCGGTTTGACGTTTATTATCGGGAATCTTTGTATGGGATACTTTTTCTTTTAGAGTCTATTAAAAGTCTTTAAATTGAATTGGTAATTATTGATTTTACGTTACTTCGTTCTCGAGTTCCACTGATGTCAGCTTTTGCGTGTCTCTCTAAAACGGTTTTGGACAATCAGTGATTACAAACTTTAAAACTGAATACCTTTACTTTTTGACACTAACTACTTTGACCACCATCTCGTCGAACTCGGCCTTTTTATCACTCAAAGCCATAACATCCTCTAATTTCTGTAAAAATCGTTTAAACGACAAATAAATACTACTGAACCCTTTACTAATTACCAGCGTCAACGGACTTACTGTTTTATTGTGCTCCATGATCTTCAGCATCTGCTTGTTCGATTTTTCCATTTTTCTAATCACCTGCGACCAATGAATAAAATTCGCGACATCGAACCGAATCGAAATGTACGATTTCCGAAAATGACATTTCATACGATCTTTAAAATGTATCCTGCATAAAATTGAACCGCACTCACCGTGGTGGCGTACCAGACGGCCACGTAGAAGAGAATGTGCATCAGAATGCAAACGTAGACGTTGTCCAACACGTAGGCGCGTATGAACGACTGCGCGAAAATAAGATGGAAATAAGTGGAAATCGCGAGGGGATTTTCTCAGGCTTTACCTGACGATCGTATATGTCAACGAGCTTCAGAATCGGGTAGGACTTTGCCAGCCGGGAGAAGTAGGTCTGCCTTTGCATGAACATTCTCGCGAGTACAATCCATTAGTCGGATCTGAAGGATTTTCGAATATTCTTCACCGAGGCACGGAAATACGTGAGCAGTTGCTGCCGGGTTCAAAAGGATGGAGGACGGAGAAAAGATTCACGAAGCAAAGGCACACGTCCCCCCCAATAAACGAGAGATAAAACTCGATCGGCTGTTGCGTTACGATATAAACGAAATTAGCTATGATTTAATAATCGACTGTCAAAGAATCGAAGCCTCCAATTTATTGATATTCTAGTTAATTCACAGTTAAGAGGAAATTTCGAGAATGATTGTCGAGGAAACGGAAAGGGGTGAGTTTTCATATTCCATGTCTTTGCCAAAATTTTCGATGATATCTTATAAACGTTGTTTATTTGTACAATTTGCAAAAATAAGGATAGTATTACAATTTTTGGTTAGATTCCGATCTCCGTAGCTTTTACTTTTATTTATAATCCCACGGAACAGAAAGCATACAACGTAAGACTGGTGCGTTTAATATAAAGAACGAAAAATAATAATAGTTGCATGATATTTGTATTCGGGGAGGAGGAGCTGAACGGAACGTTGAGACTAGTAATTGTTGCAGTGAGAGTCCTTTATACTTTATGGAGAACTAAAGATCAAACGCGATTCTGTAATTTACGATCCATTAAACGGATTAAAATGGGCTCATACGTAGAATTCACGCGGGCAATTAAGTTTCGCAATCGGCTCGATCAAGAATCGCCGTTTCGCGCGATCCAAACAAGCCCATAATTTACCGGGGAACGCGACAGCGAACTGGTCCTGAAAAATTCAATACGTTGTAACAGTTCCCCGGGGCAATCTGTCTTGCATCGCCACGCAAACAAAAATCGATCATCCGTTTCTCGCAACCTGGCAGAGAAAATATTGAAACGATAGCAAACGGATAACATTCGCAAGATATGAAGAAATTAACAACTTGACAGTTTGCTCTTCTAAATAATAACCGGTTATTAAGTTAATGTCTCGTAATTCGTCAGTGTATAACGAACAAGGACTGATCGCACGAATCCCATAAGGAAGGGTTTAAGAATAATTGGTGCAAACGGATAAACTAACGAACGAGAGGGTCCTGAAGGGATAAAAAAAAAACATTTACACCCCCAGGAATCTGTCGCTCGCCTAAAAGGCGCAAATACGTTTCTCCAAACAATCGCGTCCGGCCACGTTAAAGCACATTAGATATTAATCCCCGGGCGATCGTTCGCCCTTTCGCGGGGCCGATCGGCGTCAGCATTCGATTAAATAAACAGGAATTAGCACATGAAAGGCGGCGGCGGTGGCGGCTCGATGATCGTCGGAACGGATAGAGGGGAGGACGCGCCATTTGTCGTTTCCCATCGCGCCTCGCGGCCAGGGTTGACTAACTAAATACAAAGTTAGCCCCGCGAAATAGGGCCCGGGGCCAGGGTTAAACCAAGCTTAAAAAGCTCCGCCCGTCTCGCAAACATGCCGCGAGTCAACTGCGAAAACACTTGAGATCACTTAGCGTGGAATCACCGCCCCCTGTCGCCCTTTCGCGATTTCCGCCGCCCCTGTCGGTGACGACTCGATGTTTATGTAAAACAGTAGCCGATATGGATCGACGAGGTTTCTACGCTCTCTATGTGCTTCTCGGGGCGAAGGTAGTCGTGGCTGGATCCACTTGACGCGCAAGAGACGTCAGTTACACTGATACCAGGGGGAGTGAAGGGGGGTGAAAACGTGCATACGAGGTGGATCGCTCTTGATGAATCGGGGGGGTGAAAGAACATAGACGAAGGCTCGGTTCGCGAGGAGGAATTCGAGCTTCTGCGAGCGGTGTTATTATTTGGAAGAGTTTCAACAGGGGTTGGGTCGGTTGCTCGTGTTATCCCTTCGGCTCGCGAACAATTACTAATTCTTTGGGGTGGTGGACCGAAACAACCGGGAGACCTCCTCCTGTATGTATATCCTCTATCCAATTTTATCTTATCAAAGACCGCAACACCCCGAATGAAAAGAAAAGAAAAATTCCGACAACGCCGAGTTTCCTAACTCTCCGACGAGTCACTCGAGCGCGCAGCCTCCTTTGCCACAATGGAGAAAGCGTGGTGCGGAGCGAAACGCAATTTCCAGACGGCAGAGCCCCGCTAAAACAAACTCGCGTCGCCTGGTCGTTTCACGAGCGAGTTATCGCGCGATCGGCGTGTAAGAGGCGCAGATAAAGGCGAAGCTCGATAGAGAGGACGTGGACCGGCGGAGGGGGAGCTGGCAGGAGCAAATTGGTCGGCCAGCGAAAACAGGATAACGCCGGAGGATCGTGGATCCTGTGGATGCTGTGCCTAAATAGAGGCGGGCAATAGCATCGGGACATAATCGATTTGCCGTGAACTCATCCGTAATTCGGGGCCACAGTCGGCGTGACAAGAAAGTCTCGGCGCTGGCAAAGGCGTCAGCGAACCGAGAAATTACTCATCGTTCTGATTGAGGTTAATTAATTAGATAATTAAGTCTTCCCCGCGACGAAGAGAGGGACGACGACGACGACGACGACGACAACGTCGAAAAACAGAGAGGAGACCGAGGCTGGGTTAGCGAAACGTCGTGCAGCCTTCTTCCGTACTCTCCCTTCTTCTCCCAGGAGATGATCCCGCGACGGTGATCCTCGTTATAAAAATCCTCCTCATTATTACCGGAACCACCCTCCCTGTCGGCCTTATCTCATTAATGTCCTTGCTCGGAATCGGGACGCTGCATCGCTTCAGGCGGCGAACTGAACGTTTCACACTGGGATTACTGCTTGGCGATAAATTGCTATTTAGTGAACGATTCTTCTTTTATTGGGAGGATCCTTTCAATGGACTGTGATATAGCTAATTGATAAAGTAGCTGCAGTGGAAGTTGCGATGCTTGATACTAATTCTTATCTTATACTTTGCAGGAGGGCGAATGTAAATTTAATATTTCATGCGCAAGGGTGGATTTGCGAATGCTTTATTGGCATGAATAATTCTCGAGCAAACCTTTTAAATACACGAAACCTTGTTTAACGCCCCGTTTCCGTGACGGACTGTGTTGCCAGAGAATCCATTCGCCAGGGAAATTATCTCCAGTCACGTTCCTTGTTTAACAGAGTGATAAAAGTAACGACAATAAAAAAAAAACGTAATGTCGCGCAACAGAGAATGAAACGTTATCAATGAAAGTGGCAGGAAAAGAAATGCTCGACTCAACTTCCCCACTGGTCGCAGGGGAAAATCCTCAACGAACGTCTCCAGTATCACTCACGAAAGTCGAATTTTTTCCTCGGTAGCGTTGTAGGAAAGAAAATTTCGAAGTTTATAACATACGCTCGATGCGCACGGCTGCGTCACATTTCATGCTATGATTTAAAAAATGATAAACCGCGACGTCGTCGACGTTGCTGAGGATGAACGATAGGGTCGTGGCCGCGTATGAAAGAACTCTCTACACGCGACACTTAACGAGAATCTCATAATCTTACAGGAACGTCGATCTGTCTCCCTTTTCCTTTTCACTGCGCGGCCGGAAAATCCCTTTGAAGCTCTGCTCATTGACGCATGCGGTTTAATATTCCGTCACGAATATTAATGCCCTCGCAGCAACCGCTGCTCGTAAATCAGCGATCCTCCGCCTCTGATGCACTTTTTGCTGCGGTTTTCCGCGCTCTCCACGTACTTTCCCCGCAGCTTGTCATCTCTGTCCCGCTCGGAGTTCACCCTTTCACTCGATTCCTCCCCCGTTTTCTCCTATCCCTACGCATTCCCTTGCTTTCCTCCAGTTTCCTTTCCCACACATCGTTTCTTCTGCGCTCTCCTCTCGCCGTTTCCCAGCACATCTGCCGATCTTCTCTCGCGTCTCTCACCTTCTCAATGGTTCCACTTTTGTGTCCCGTCTCTTAGCTTTTCTACGCCCACCCTTATTCCTTCTCGTCTTCCTTTCCGCGTTTCCCTTTTTCCTCCGCATTTCTGCCAGAACGTCGTTGCCTTTGTCCCCGTCGTTCTTGACTTCCCTTTCCCTCCCTTCCCTCGCGCACGGTTCTTCCTACGACGCGAGGACAGTCGCTCGCTGATTGAGAATAATGCGAGGTACCAATTACTCGCTGGCATAAAGAGGAATTCATTAGCGGGAGAAACGCGCGGCTGCGACATCTCTCTATTTCGCTCGAGGGGTTGCGGGGGAGACAGAGAGAGAGAGAGAGAGAGAAAGAGAGGGGGGGGGGGGGGAGCAACTGCACTGGTTGCACGCGGCTTTTGTGCAACGGGATATGCGCCTCGCTACCGAAACACTTTCTGCATTGTGCTGCGGAACGCGCGGTCGAATATTTTATTCCACGGGAACGCGGGACAGAGAGGAGAGGTCGATGCTCGCCGCTCGTCCCGCGTTAATTAGAAAAGAAGCTGCCGAGGAAAGTGCTCTCTTCGCCGTTCAATGTTTGGCGCACGGTTTTTGTTGATTGCAGTCGGAACTGAGGAATCTAATTTCCAAGCGGAACAAATAGCTTAGTAGCTCCAACAATGTTGTTTTCTTTTCCATCTGGCCTCATATTTTCACTGCAATTTCAGCTCCAAATTACGTAACAGAAAACAACTGTGTCTCACTTGTGATGCGAAGGGATTTGACTAGAATTTCTTTGCCTCTTATCGGCTAAGCAAGCTGCTTTCCTTCCGAGTCCCGGTGTTCCGCCGAGCATGAAATAAGTGTACATACGAGAAGGGAGGGAACGATAAAGCGAATTTCGAAGGGAACAGCCGCGGAGGAAACGACCGTTCTCCAAACGCTGATCCTCCGGTTCAATCGAATCCGGAGATAAAAAGAATCCGTCCCCGTTGTAAAACCATAAAGGTGTAATCGCCGTCGAAGCGGACAGGGCACGATAAACGTTCGCGATTCGTGTTACACCTACGACTTTGCCCGACAGTGCAAACAAAATGATACTCCGCGTACATCCACTCGTTATTTGAACACAAAAATATGAAGATTATCTTCATACGTAGTTATCTACGTTTGTCCTTTCTCATAGCTTTCGCTCTTTATCTTCCGCGTCCTTTCCTTTCCCCGGCTGAGTTTTCCATCAAAATATTCTTCCTTTATTTCTTGTTGTACCATGGATTCGTCTAAATAATGCATTCCACCACAAGTGTAACGCGACGAACAATCGCGAGGAACCACCAATGCGCCCCTCGACGAATCAATCCGCCGCAACCCCCATTCGGCAGAGTCGCGTGCCTAAACGCGGCCTCCAATTACCAAATTAATTAAATGCATCGAGCGTGTCCCGCGTGGACGGTGGCTGAATCATCTCCGGGGCCCGAAGGCCTCCCGAACAATAACACTTGCTCTGTCGGCTGTCATCCAAACTTGAAGGGGCTGCACCTAGCGAGCGTGCCCGTCTGCCTGGGATGCTGTCAGTCAACGATCAGCGAACCGTAAGGAGAGGCATTGTGAGCGAAAGTATAACAGAGAAACGGAATATCGGGGTTGTCGCGGACCGATCGAGGGTCAAACGAGCCGAACGCCGGGGTATCGCGACCGTGGGGGCTGCGGAGACTGATTGGGCGTCAGCCAGGAGAACGCCTAGCACCACCGAAGAATATGCTTTGACTGGGAATTAATTCGAGTAGCTTCCGAAGCGTAACAAACGATTTCGCGAAGTGGGGAGAATCATTGGATTGTTGGCCGATGGAAAGATTGTTACATGGTGCTGCTTAATCTGCGAGGGTGGCAAATTGGGGAGCTTGAAGAGCACGTGATTCTGGGGATAAAAAATCATTCAAAGCTTTGTCATAGCATTAGGCGGTTTATTGTGATTGTATGGTTTATCTTGTATAAGATATTTGTGGCGAGTTTTGATAATTTATTAACGCGACATGATTGGAGAACACGTTGGAAATGATTGGAAAAGGAAAAAAAGATTAATGTAGATATGCGAAGTCCGAAGGAGTTCAAAGCCACGATAACATTCGCAGTTGTCGTTTCAGCCTACCTCGACGCAGTGAATAATCAACGATTGCGAAATCGGTCACCACATTCGTACAGTAAAAATATTGCAAATAAGCGGTTCCATGGTGTAATGGTGAGCACTCTGGACTTTGAATCCAGCGATCCGAGTTCAAGTCTCGGTGGAACCTGCATTTTTGCAATCATCGTCAATTCCAATCATTATAAACAACTAGAGATGTTAAAACTGCAGGAGGGAGGGTCGGATATTGTTTAAACAAGAGGTTCCATGGTGTAATGGTAAGCACTCTGGACTTTGAATCCAGCGATCCGAGTTCGAGTCTCGGTGGAACCTGCATTTTTGCGATTATCGTCAATTCCATTCATTAATAAACAACTAGAAATGTTAAAACTGCAAGAGGGAGGGTCGGAGATTGTTTAAACAAGAGGTTCCATGGTGTAATGGTTAGCACTCTGGACTCTGAATCCAGCGATCCGAGTTCAAATCTCGGTGGAACCTGCATTTTTGCAATTCTTCCACATTCTACTTATTGAAAATATCGAGAAATGATAACTGGAAGGGGGAGGGTTGAAAATTGTTTAAACAAGAGGTTCCATGGTGTAATGGTAAGCACTCTGGACTTTGAATCCAGCGATCCGAGTTCAAGTCTCGGTGGGACCTGCATTTTTGCAATTCTTGCACATTCAACTTATTGAAAATATCGAGAAATGACAACTGGAAGGGGGAGGGTTGAAAATTGTTTAAACAAGAGGTTCCATGGTGTAATGGTAAGCACTCTGGACTTTGAATCCAGCGATCCGAGTTCAAGTCTCGGTGGGACCTGCATTTTTGCAATTCTTGCACATTCAACTTATTGAAAACATCGAGAAATGATAACTGGAAGGGGGAGGGTTGAAAATTGTTTAAACAAGAGGTTCCATGGTGTAATGGTAAGCACTCTGGACTTTGAATCCAGCGATCCGAGTTCAAGTCTCGGTGGGACCTGCAT
>JALHAQ010000141.1:0-30283 GCA_023838395.1 Holcopasites calliopsidis | reverse complement strand
CGCAGAGCGCCGAGGAAGGACACCGTGCGGTTTTTAGTCGGCGCGAGTCCGACACTGCCCCGGCTCACCCCCATTTGAGCCGGGGCGTGCATAATGCATTTTCCGCACGTTAAAAAAAAAAAAAAAAGGTTTGCCTCGTAAAACCACTAACAACGCCCGTAACTCCTGAACGCGATGTCGGATCTTTAATCTGCTTGCGGCATTCGCTTCAGCAGCACAAATTGCATGCGAAATGACAGTCGCCGACGTCGAAATGAAGTGATTTCAAGAGATATCGTCGTAATTACACGTTCTCGATTAGGTTAGGTTTCCCTCGTGTAACCGCTACAAACGCCCGTAACTCCTGAACACGACGTCGGATCTTCAATCTGCTTGCGGCATTCGCTTCAGCAGCACAAATTGCATGCGAAATGACAGTCGCCGACGTCGAAATGCCGTGATTTCAAGAGATATCGTCGTAATTACACGTTTTCGCTTAGGTTAGGTTAGGTTCGGTTTGCCTCGTACAACCGCTACAAATGCCCGTAACCCCTGAACGCGACGTCGGATCTTCAATCTGTTTGCGCCATTCGCTTCAGCAGCACAAATTGCATGCGAAATGACAGTTGCCGACGTCGAAATGAAGTGATTTCAAGAGATATCGTCGTAATTACACGTTCTCGATTAGGTTAGGTTTGCCTCGTGTAACCGCTACAAACGCCCGTAACTCCTGAACACGAAGTCGGATCTTCAACCTGCTTGCGGCATTCGCTTCAGCAGCACAAATTGCATGCGAAATGACAGTGGCCGACGTCGAAATGAAGTGATTTCAAGAGATATCGTCGTAATTACACGTTCTCGATTAGGTTAGGTTAGGTTCGGTTTGCCTCGTACAACCGCTACAAATGCCCGTAACTCCTGAACGCGACGTCGGATCTTCAATCTGCTTGCGGTATTCGCTTCAGCAGCACAAATTACATGCGAAATGACAGTCGCCGGAGTCAAAATGCCGTGATTTCAAGAGATATCGTCGTAATTACACGTTTTCGATTAGGTTAGGTTTGCCTCGTGTAACCGCTACAAACGCACGTAACTCCTGAACACGACGTCCGATCTTCAATCTGTTTCCGCCATTCGCTGCGGCAACACAAATTGCATAGGTAATGACGGTTGCCGACGTCGAAATGCCCTGAGTTCAAGAAATATCGCCCTATTTACGCGCTTTCGTTGAGTATTGCCTTGTACAACCGCTACAAACACCCGTAACTCCTAAACGCGACGTCGGATCTTTAATCTGCTTGCGGCATTCGCTTCAGCAGCACAAATTGCATACGAAATGACAGTTGCTGACGTCGAAATGAAGTGATTTCAGGAGATACCGTCGTAATTACACGTTTTCGATTAGGTTAGGTTTGCCTCGTGTAACCGCTACAAACGCCCGTAACTCCTGAACGCGACGTCGGATCTTCAATCTGTTTGCGCCATTCGCTTCAGCAGCACAAATTGCATGCGAAATGACAGTGGCCGACGTCGAAATGAAGTGATTTCAAGAGATATCGTCGTAATTACACGTTCTCGATTAGGTTAGGTTAGGTTCGGTTTGCCTCGTACAACCGCTACAAATGCCCGTAACTCCTGAACGCGACGTCGGATCTTCAATCTGCTTGCGGTATTCGCTTCAGCAGCACAAATTACATGCGAAATGACAGTCGCCGGAGTCAAAATGCCGTGATTTCAAGAGATATCGCCGTAATTACACGTTCTCGCTTAGGTTAGGTTTGCCTCGTGTAACCGCTACAAACGCGCGTAACTCCTGAACACGACGTCCGATCTTCAATCTGTTTCCGCCATTCGCTTCGGCAACACAAATTGCATGGGTAATGACGGTTGCCGACGTCGAAATGCCCTCATTTCAAGAAATATCGCCTTATTTACGCGCATTCGTTGAGTATTGCCTTGTACAACCGCTACAAACACCCGGAACTCCTAAACGCGACGTCGGATCTTTAATCTGCTTGCGGCATTCGCTTCAGCAGCACAAATTACATGCGAAATGACAGTTGCCGACGTCGAAATGAAGTGATTTCAAGAGATATCGCCGTAATTACACGTTTTCGCTTAGGTTAGGTTAGGTTAGGTTTGCCTCGTAAAACCGCTAACAACGCCCGTAACTCCTGAACGCGACGTCGGATCATCAATCAGCTTGCGGCATTCGCTTCAGCAGCACAAATTACATGCGAAATGACAGTCGCCGGCGTCGAAATGCCGTGATTTCAAGAGATATTGTCGTAACTACACGTTTTCGATTAGGTTAGGTTAGGTTAGGTTTGCCTCGTAAAACCGCTAACAACGCCCGTAACTCCTGAACGCGATGTCGGATCTTTAATCTCCTTGCGGCATTCGCTTCAGCAGCACAAATTGCATGCGAAATGACAGTGGCCGACGTCGAAATGAAGTGATTTCAAGAGATATCGTCGTAATTACACGTTCTCGATTAGGTTAGGTTTGCCTCGTGTAACCGCTACAAACGCCCGTAACTCCTGAACACGAAGTCGGATCTTCAACCTGCTTGCGGCATTCGCTTCAGCAGCACAAATTGCATGCGAAATGACAGTGGCCGACGACGAAATGAAGTGATTTCAAGAGATATCGTCGTAATTACACGTTCTCGATTAGGTTAGGTTTGCCTCGTGTAACCGCTACAAACGCCCGTAACTCCTGAACACGAAGTCGGATCTTCAACCTGCTTGCGGCATTCGCTTCAGCAGCACAAATTGCATGCGAAATGACAGTGGCCGACGACGAAATGAAGTGATTTCAAGAGATATCGTCGTAATTACACGTTCTCGATTAGATTAGGTTTGCCTCGTGTAACCGCTACAAACGCCCGTAACTCCTGAACGCGATGTCGGATCTTTAATCTGCATGCGGCATTCGCTTCAGCAGCACAAATTGCATGCGAAATGACAGTCGCCGACGTCGAAATGCCGTGATTTCAAGAGATATCGTCGTAATTACACGTTCTCGATTAGGTTAGGTTTGCCTCGTGTAACCGCTACAAACGCCCGTAACTCCTGAACACGAAGTCGGATCTTCAATCTGTTTGCGCCATTCGCTTCAGCAGCACAAATTGCAAGCGAAATGACAGTTGCCGACGTCGAAATGAAGTGATTTCAAGAGATATCGTCGTAATTACACGTTTTCGCTTAGGTTAGGTTTGCCTCGTGTAGCCGCTACAAACGCCCGTAACTCCTGAACACGAAGTCGGATCTTCAATCTGCTTGCGGCATTCGCTTCAGCAGCACAAATTGCATGCGAAATGACAGTCGCCGACGTCGAAATGCCGTGATTTCAAGAGATATCGTCGTAATTACATGTTTTCGCTTAGGTTAGGTTAGGTTCGGTTTGCCTCGTACAACCGCTACAAATGCCCGTAACTCCTGAACGCGATGTCGGATCTTTAATCTGCTTGCGGCATTCGCTTCAGCAGCACAAATTGCATGCGAAATGACAGTGGCCGACGTCGAAATGCAGTGATTTCAAGAGATATCGTCGTAATTACACGTTCTCGATTAGGTTAGGTTAGGTTCGGTTTGCCTCGTACAACCGCTACAAATGCCCGTAACTCCTGAACGCGACGTCGGATCTTCAATCTGCTTGCGGTATTCGCTTCAGCAGCACAAATTACATGCGAAATGACAGTCGCCGGAGTCAAAATGCCGTGATTTCAAGAGATATCGTCGTAATTACACGTTTTCGATTAGGTTAGGTTTGCCTCGTGTAACCGCTACAAACGCACGTAACTCCTGAACACGACGTCCGATCTTCAATCTGTTTCCGCCATTCGCTGCGGCAACACAAATTGCATAGGTAATGACGGTTGCCGACGTCGAAATGCCCTGAGTTCAAGAAATATCGCCCTATTTACGCGCTTTCGTTGAGTATTGCCTTGTACAACCGCTACAAACACCCGTAACTCCTAAACGCGACGTCGGATCTTTAATCTGCTTGCGGCATTCGCTTCAGCAGCACAAATTGCATACGAAATGACAGTTGCTGACGTCGAAATGAAGTGATTTCAGGAGATACCGTCGTAATTACACGTTTTCGATTAGGTTAGGTTTGCCTCGTGTAACCGCTACAAACGCCCGTAACTCCTGAACGCGACGTCGGATCTTCAATCTGTTTGCGCCATTCGCTTCAGCAGCACAAATTGCATGCGAAATGACAGTGGCCGACGTCGAAATGAAGTGATTTCAAGAGATATCGTCGTAATTACACGTTCTCGATTAGGTTAGGTTAGGTTCGGTTTGCCTCGTACAACCGCTACAAATGCCCGTAACTCCTGAACGCGACGTCGGATCTTCAATCTGCTTGCGGTATTCGCTTCAGCAGCACAAATTACATGCGAAATGACAGTCGCCGGAGTCAAAATGCCGTGATTTCAAGAGATATCGCCGTAATTACACGTTCTCGCTTAGGTTAGGTTTGCCTCGTGTAACCGCTACAAACGCGCGTAACTCCTGAACACGACGTCCGATCTTCAATCTGTTTCCGCCATTCGCTTCGGCAACACAAATTGCATGGGTAATGACGGTTGCCGACGTCGAAATGCCCTCATTTCAAGAAATATCGCCTTATTTACGCGCATTCGTTGAGTATTGCCTTGTACAACCGCTACAAACACCCGGAACTCCTAAACGCGACGTCGGATCTTTAATCTGCTTGCGGCATTCGCTTCAGCAGCACAAATTACATGCGAAATGACAGTTGCCGACGTCGAAATGAAGTGATTTCAAGAGATATCGCCGTAATTACACGTTTTCGCTTAGGTTAGGTTAGGTTAGGTTTGCCTCGTAAAACCGCTAACAACGCCCGTAACTCCTGAACGCGACGTCGGATCATCAATCAGCTTGCGGCATTCGCTTCAGCAGCACAAATTACATGCGAAATGACAGTCGCCGGCGTCGAAATGCCGTGATTTCAAGAGATATTGTCGTAATTACACGTTCTCGATTAGATTAGGTTTGCCTCGTGTAACCGCTACAAACGCCCGTAACTCCTGAACGCGATGTCGGATCTTTAATCTGCATGCGGCATTCGCTTCAGCAGCACAAATTGCATGCGAAATGACAGTCGCCGACGTCGAAATGCCGTGATTTCAAGAGATATCGTCGTAATTACACGTTCTCGATTAGGTTAGGTTTGCCTCGTGTAACCGCTACAAACGCCCGTAACTCCTGAACACGAAGTCGGATCTTCAATCTGTTTGCGCCATTCGCTTCAGCAGCACAAATTGCAAGCGAAATGACAGTTGCCGACGTCGAAATGAAGTGATTTCAAGAGATATCGTCGTAATTACACGTTTTCGCTTAGGTTAGGTTTGCCTCGTGTAGCCGCTACAAACGCCCGTAACTCCTGAACACGAAGTCGGATCTTCAATCTGCTTGCGGCATTCGCTTCAGCAGCACAAATTGCATGCGAAATGACAGTCGCCGACGTCGAAATGCCGTGATTTCAAGAGATATCGTCGTAATTACATGTTTTCGCTTAGGTTAGGTTAGGTTCGGTTTGCCTCGTACAACCGCTACAAATGCCCGTAACTCCTGAACGCGATGTCGGATCTTTAATCTGCTTGCGGCATTCGCTTCAGCAGCACAAATTGCATGCGAAATGACAGTGGCCGACGTCGAAATGCAGTGATTTCAAGAGATATCGTCGTAATTACACGTTCTCGATTAGGTTAGGTTAGGTTCGGTTTGCCTCGTACAACCGCTACAAATGCCCGTAACTCCTGAACGCGACGTCGGATCTTCAATCTGCTTGCGGTATTCGCTTCAGCAGCACAAATTACATGCGAAATGACAGTCGCCGGAGTCAAAATGCCGTGATTTCAAGAGATATCGTCGTAATTACACGTTTTCGATTAGGTTAGGTTTGCCTCGTGTAACCGCTACAAACGCACGTAACTCCTGAACACGACGTCCGATCTTCAATCTGTTTCCGCCATTCGCTGCGGCAACACAAATTGCATAGGTAATGACGGTTGCCGACGTCGAAATGCCCTGAGTTCAAGAAATATCGCCCTATTTACGCGCTTTCGTTGAGTATTGCCTTGTACAACCGCTACAAACACCCGTAACTCCTAAACGCGACGTCGGATCTTTAATCTGCTTGCGGCATTCGCTTCAGCAGCACAAATTGCATACGAAATGACAGTTGCTGACGTCGAAATGAAGTGATTTCAGGAGATACCGTCGTAATTACACGTTTTCGATTAGGTTAGGTTTGCCTCGTGTAACCGCTACAAACGCCCGTAACTCCTGAACGCGACGTCGGATCTTCAATCTGTTTGCGCCATTCGCTTCAGCAGCACAAATTGCATGCGAAATGACAGTGGCCGACGTCGAAATGAAGTGATTTCAAGAGATATCGTCGTAATTACACGTTCTCGATTAGGTTAGGTTAGGTTCGGTTTGCCTCGTACAACCGCTACAAATGCCCGTAACTCCTGAACGCGACGTCGGATCTTCAATCTGCTTGCGGTATTCGCTTCAGCAGCACAAATTACATGCGAAATGACAGTCGCCGGAGTCAAAATGCCGTGATTTCAAGAGATATCGCCGTAATTACACGTTCTCGCTTAGGTTAGGTTTGCCTCGTGTAACCGCTACAAACGCGCGTAACTCCTGAACACGACGTCCGATCTTCAATCTGTTTCCGCCATTCGCTTCGGCAACACAAATTGCATGGGTAATGACGGTTGCCGACGTCGAAATGCCCTCATTTCAAGAAATATCGCCTTATTTACGCGCATTCGTTGAGTATTGCCTTGTACAACCGCTACAAACACCCGGAACTCCTAAACGCGACGTCGGATCTTTAATCTGCTTGCGGCATTCGCTTCAGCAGCACAAATTACATGCGAAATGACAGTTGCCGACGTCGAAATGAAGTGATTTCAAGAGATATCGCCGTAATTACACGTTTTCGCTTAGGTTAGGTTAGGTTAGGTTTGCCTCGTAAAACCGCTAACAACGCCCGTAACTCCTGAACGCGACGTCGGATCATCAATCAGCTTGCGGCATTCGCTTCAGCAGCACAAATTACATGCGAAATGACAGTCGCCGGCGTCGAAATGCCGTGATTTCAAGAGATATTGTCGTAACTACACGTTTTCGATTAGGTTAGGTTAGGTTAGGTTTGCCTCGTAAAACCGCTAACAACGCCCGTAACTCCTGAACGCGATGTCGGATCTTTAATCTCCTTGCGGCATTCGCTTCAGCAGCACAAATTGCATGCGAAATGACAGTGGCCGACGTCGAAATGAAGTGATTTCAAGAGATATCGTCGTAATTACACGTTCTCGATTAGGTTAGGTTTGCCTCGTGTAACCGCTACAAACGCCCGTAACTCCTGAACACGAAGTCGGATCTTCAACCTGCTTGCGGCATTCGCTTCAGCAGCACAAATTGCATGCGAAATGACAGTGGCCGACGACGAAATGAAGTGATTTCAAGAGATATCGTCGTAATTACACGTTCTCGATTAGGTTAGGTTTGCCTCGTGTAACCGCTACAAACGCCCGTAACTCCTGAACACGAAGTCGGATCTTCAACCTGCTTGCGGCATTCGCTTCAGCAGCACAAATTGCATGCGAAATGACAGTGGCCGACGACGAAATGAAGTGATTTCAAGAGATATCGTCGTAATTACACGTTCTCGATTAGGTTAGGTTTGCCTCGTGTAACCGCTACAAACGCCCGTAACTCCTGAACACGAAGTCGGATCTTCAACCTGCTTGCGGCATTCGCTTCAGCAACACAAATTGCATGCGAAATGACAGTTGCCGACGTCGAAATGAAGTGATTTCAAGAGATATCGTCGTAATTACATGTTTTCGCTTAGGTTAGGTTAGGTTCGGTTTGCCTCGTACAACCGCTACAAATGCCCGTAACTCCTGAACGCGATGTCGGATCTTTAATCTGCTTGCGGCATTCGCTTCAGCAGCACAAATTGCATGCGAAATGACAGTGGCCGACGTCGAAATGCAGTGATTTCAAGAGATATCGTCGTAATTACACGTTCTCGATTAGGTTAGGTTAGGTTCGGTTTGCCTCGTACAACCGCTACAAATGCCCGTAACTCCTGAACGCGACGTCGGATCTTCAATCTGCTTGCGGTATTCGCTTCAGCAGCACAAATTACATGCGAAATGACAGTCGCCGGAGTCAAAATGCCGTGATTTCAAGAGATATCGTCGTAATTACACGTTTTCGATTAGGTTAGGTTTGCCTCGTGTAACCGCTACAAACGCACGTAACTCCTGAACACGACGTCCGATCTTCAATCTGCTTGCGGCATTCGCTTCAGCAGCACAAATTGCATGCGAAATGACAGTGGCCGACGTCGAAATGAAGTGATTTCAAGAGATATCGTCGTAATTACACGTTCTCGATTAGGTTAGGTTTGCCTCGTGTAACCGCTACAAACGCCCGTAACTCCTGAACGCGACGTCGGATCTTCAATCTGTTTGCGCCATTCGCTTCAGCAGCACAAATTGCATGCGAAATGACAGTGGCTGACGTCGAAATGAAGTGATTTCAAGAGATATCGTCGTAATTACACGTTTTCGCTTAGGTTAGGTTAGGTTCGGTTTGCCTCGTAAAACCACTAACAACACCCGTAACTCCTGAACGCGATGTCGGATCTTTAATCTGCTTGCGGCATTCGCTTCAACAGCACAAAATGCATGCGAAATGACAGTTGCCGACGTCGAAATGAAGTGATTTCAAGAGATATCGTCGTAATTACACGTTCTCGATTAGGTTAGGTTTGCCTCGTGTAACCGCTACAAACGCCCGTAACTCCTGAACGCGACGTCGGATCTTCAATCTGTTTGCGCCATTCGCTTCAGCAGCACAAATTGCATGCGAAATGACAGTGGCTGACGTCGAAATGAAGTGATTTCAAGAGATATCGTCGTAATTACACGTTTTCGCTTAGGTTAGGTTAGGTTCGGTTTGCCTCGTAAAACCACTAACAACACCCGTAACTCCTGAACGCGATGTCGGATCTTTAATCTGCTTGCGGCATTCGCTTCAGCAGCACAAATTCCATGCGAAATGACAGTGGCCGACGTCGAAATGAAGTGATTTCAAGAGATATCGTCGTAATTACACGTTCTCGATTAGGTTAGGTTTGCATCGTGTAACCGCTACAATCGCCCGTAACTCCTGAACACGACGTCGGATCTTCAATCTGTTTGCGCCATTCGCTTCAGCAGCACAAATTGCATGCGAAATGACAGTTGCCGACGTCGAAATGAAGTGATTTCAAGAGATATCGTCGTAATTACACGTTCTCGATTAGGTTAGGTTTGCCTCGTGTAACCGCTACAAACGCCCGTAACTCCTGAACACGACGTCGGATCTTCAATCTGTTTGCGCCATTCGCTTCAGCAGCACAAATTGCATGCGAAATGACAGTTGCCGACGTCGAAATGAAGTGATTTCAAGAGATATCGCCGTAATTACACGTTCTCGCTTAGGTTAGGTTTGCCTCGTGTGACCGCTACAAACGCACGTAACTCCTGAACACGACGTCCGATCTTCAATCTGTTTCCGCCATTCGCTTCGGCAACACAAATTGCATGGGTAATGACGGTTGCCGACGTCGAAATGCCCTCATTTCAAGAAATATCGCCTTATTTACGCGCATTCGTTGAGTATTGCCTTGTACAACCGCTACAAACACCCGGAACTCCTAAACGCGACGTCGGATCTTTAATCTGCTTGCGGCATTCGCTTCAGCAGCACAAATTGCATGCGAAATGACAGTGGCCGACGTCGAAATGAAGTGATTTCAAGAGATATCGTCGTAATTACACGTTCTCGATTAGGTTAGGTTTGCCTCGTGTAACCGCTACAAACGCCCGTAACTCCTGAACACGAAGTCGGATCTTCAATCTGCTTGCGGCATTCGCTTCAGCAGCACAAATTGCATGCGAAATGACAGTTGCCGACGTCGAAATGAAGTGATTTCAAGAGATATCGTCGTAATTACACGTTTTCGCTTAGGTTAGGTTAGGTTCGGTTTGCCTCGTAAAACCACTAACAACACCCGTAACTCCTGAACGCGATGTCGGATCTTTAATCTGCTTGCGGCATTCGCTTCAGCAGCACAAATTCCATGCGAAATGACAGTGGCCGACGTCGAAATGAAGTGATTTCAAGAGATATCGTCGTAATTACACGTTCTCGATTAGGTTAGGTTTGCATCGTGTAACCGCTACGATCGCCCGTAACTCCTGAACACGACGTCGGATCTTCAATCTGTTTGCGCCTTTCGCTTCAGCAGCACAAATTGCATGCGAAATGACAGTTGCCGACGTCGAAATGAAGTGATTTCAAGAGATATCGTCGTAATTACACGTTCTCGATTAGGTTAGGTTTGCCTCGTGTAACCGCTATAAACGCCCGTAACTCCTGAACACGAAGTCGGATCTTCAATCTGCTTGCGGCATTCGCTTCAGCAGCACAAATTCCATGCGGAATGACATTTGCCGACGTCGAAATGCCCCGATTTCAAGAGATATCGTCGTAATTACGACTTTTCGCTCAGTTTTGCCTCGTAAAACCGCTAAAAACGCCCGTAACTCCTGAACGCGACGTCGGATCTTGAATCTGCTTGCGGAATTCGCTTCAGAAGCACAAATTGCATGCGAAATGACAGTTGCCGACGTCGAAATGCCCTGATTTCAAGAGATATTGTCGTATTTACGCGTTTTCGCTCAGTTTTACCTCGTAAAACCGCTAAAAACGACCGTAACTCCTGAACGCGACGTGGGATCTTCAATCTGCTTGCGGCATTTGCTTCAGCAGCACAAATTCCATGCGAAATGACATCTGTCGACGTCGAAATGCCCAGATTTCAAGAGATATCGTCGTAATTACGAGCTTGCGCTCAGTTTTGCCTCGTAAAACCGCTAAAAACGACCGTAACTCCTGAACGCGACGTCGGATATTTAATCTGCTTGCGGCATTCGCTTCAGCAGCACAAATTGCATGCGAAATGACAGTGGCCGACGTCGAAATGAAGTGATTTCAAGAGATATCGTCGTAATTACACTTTCTCGATTAGGTTAGGTTTGCCTCGTGTAACCGCTACAAACGCCCGTAACTCCTGAACACGAAGTCGGATCTTCAATCTGCTTGCGGCATTCGCTTCAGCAGCACAAATTGCATGCGAAATGACAGTTGCCGACGTCGAAATGAAGTGATTTCAAGAGATACCGTCGTAATTACACGTTTTCGATTAGGTTATGTTTGCCTCGTGTAACCGCTACAAACGCCAGTAACTCCTGAACACGACGTCGGATCTTCAATCTGTTTGCGCCATTCGCTTCAGCAGCACAAATTGCAAGCGAAATGACAGTTGCCGACGTCGAAATGAAGTGATTTCAAGAGATATCGCCGTAATTACACGTTTTCGCTTAGGTTAGGTTAGGTTCGGTTTGCCTCGTAAAACCACTAACAACGCCCGTAACTCCTGAACGCGATGTCGGATCTTTAATCTGCTTGCGGCATTCGCTTCAGCAGCACAAATTGCATGCGAAATGACAGTTGCCGACGTCGAAATGAAGTGATTTCAAGAGATATCGCCGTAATTACACGTTTTCGCTTAGGTTAGGTTAGGTTCGGTTTGCCTCGTAAAACCGCTAACAACGCCCGTAACTCCTGAACGCGACGTCGTATCTTTAATCTGCTTGCCGCATTCGCTTCAGCAGCACAAATTGCATGCGAAATGACAGTTGCCGACGTCGAAATGAAGTGATTTCAAGAGATATCGCCGTAATTACACGTTCTCGCTTAGGTTAGGTTTGCCTCGTGTGACCGCTACAAACGCACGTAACTCCTGAACACGACGTCCGATCTTCAATCTGTTTCCGCCATTCGCTTCGGCAACACAAATTGCATGGGTAATGACGGTTGCCGACGTCGAAATGCCCTCATTTCAAGAAATATCGCCTTATTTACGCGCATTCGTTGAGTATTGCCTTGTACAACCGCTACAAACACCCGTAACTCCTGAACGCGACGTCGGATCTTCAATCTGCTTGCGCCATTCGCTTCAGCAGCACAAATTTCATGCGAAATGACAGTGGCTGACGTCGAAATGAAGTGATTTCAAGAGATATCGTCGTAATTACACGTTTTCGCTTAGGTTAGGTTAGGTTCGGTTTGCCTCGTAAAACCGCTAACAACGCCCGTAACTCCTGAACGCGACGTCGTATCTTTAATCTGCTTGCCGCATTCGCTTCAGCAGCACAAATTGCATTCGAAATGACAGTTGCCGACGTCGAAATGAAGTGATTTCAAGAGATATCGTCGTAATTACACGTTTTCGCTTAGGTTAGGTTAGGTTCGGTTTGCCTCGTAAAACCACTAACAACGCCAGTAACTCCTGAACGCGATGTCGGATCTTTAATCTGCTTGCGGCATTCGCTTCAGCAGCACAAATTGCATGCGAAATGACAGTGGCTGACGTCGAAATGAAGTGATTTCAAGAGATATCGTCGTAATTACACGTTTTCGCTTAGGTTAGGTTAGGTTCGGTTTGCCTCGTAAAACCACTAACAACACCCGTAACTCCTGAACACGACGTCCGATCTTCAATCTGTTTCCGCCATTCGCTTCGGCAACACAAATTGCATGGGTAATGACGGTTGCCGACGTCGAAATGCCCTCATTTCAAGAAATATCGCCTTATTTACGCGCATTCGTTGAGTATTGCCTTGTACAACCGCTACAAACACCCGGAACTCCTAAACGCGACGTCGGATCTTTAATCTGCTTGCGGCATTCGCTTCAGCAGCACAAATTGCATGCGAAATGACAGTGGCCGACGTCGAAATGAAGTGATTTCAAGAGATATCGTCGTAATTACACGTTCTCGATTAGGTTAGGTTTGCCTCGTGTAACCGCTACAAACGCCCGTAACTCCTGAACACGAAGTCGGATCTTCAATCTGCTTGCGGCATTCGCTTCAGCAGCACAAATTGCATGCGAAATGACAGTTGCCGACGTCGAAATGAAGTGATTTCAAGAGATATCGTCGTAATTACACGTTTTCGCTTAGGTTAGGTTAGGTTCGGTTTGCCTCGTAAAACCACTAACAACGCCCGTAACTCCTGAACGCGATGTCGGATATTTAATCTGCTTGCGGCATTCGCTTCAGCAGCACAAATTGCATGCGAAATGACAGTGGCCGACGTCGAAATGAAGTGATTTCAAGAGATATCGTCGTAATTACACTTTCTCGATTAGGTTAGGTTTGCCTCGTGTAACCGCTACAAACGCCCGTAACTCCTGAACACGAAGTCGGATCTTCAATCTGCTTGCGGCATTCGCTTCAGCAGCACAAATTGCATGCGAAATGACAGTTGCCGACGTCGAAATGAAGTGATTTCAAGAGATACCGTCGTAATTACACGTTTTCGATTAGGTTATGTTTGCCTCGTGTAACCGCTACAAACGCCAGTAACTCCTGAACACGACGTCGGATCTTCAATCTGTTTGCGCCATTCGCTTCAGCAGCACAAATTGCAAGCGAAATGACAGTTGCCGACGTCGAAATGAAGTGATTTCAAGAGATATCGCCGTAATTACACGTTTTCGCTTAGGTTAGGTTAGGTTCGGTTTGCCTCGTAAAACCACTAACAACGCCCGTAACTCCTGAACGCGATGTCGGATATTTAATCTGCTTGCGGCATTCGCTTCAGCAGCACAAATTCCATGCGAAATGACAGTTGCCGATGTCGAAATGAAGTGATTTCAAGAGATATCGCCGTAATTACACGTTTTCGCTTAGGTTAGGTTAGGTTCGGTTTGCCTCGTAAAACCACTAACAACGCCCGTAACTCCTGAACGCGATGTCGGATCTTTAATCTGCTTGCGGCATTCGCTTCAGCAGCACAAATTGCATGCGAAATGACAGTTGCCGACGTCGAAATGAAGTGATTTCAAGAGATATCGCCGTAATTACACGTTTTCGCTTAGGTTAGGTTAGGTTCGGTTTGCCTCGTAAAACCGCTACAAACACCCGTAACTCCTGAACGCGACGTCGGATCTTCAATCTGCTTGCGCCATTCGCTTCAGCAGCACAAATTTCATGCGAAATGACAGTGGCTGACGTCGAAATGAAGTGATTTCAAGAGATATCGTCGTAATTACACGTTTTCGCTTAGGTTAGGTTAGGTTCGGTTTGCCTCGTAAAACCGCTAACAACGCCCGTAACTCCTGAACGCGACGTCGTATCTTTAATCTGCTTGCCGCATTCGCTTCAGCAGCACAAATTGCATTCGAAATGACAGTTGCCGACGTCGAAATGAAGTGATTTCAAGAGATATCGTCGTAATTACACGTTTTCGCTTAGGTTAGGTTAGGTTCGGTTTGCCTCGTAAAACCACTAACAACGCCAGTAACTCCTGAACGCGATGTCGGATCTTTAATCTGCTTGCGGCATTCGCTTCAGCAGCACAAATTGCATGCGAAATGACAGTGGCTGACGTCGAAATGAAGTGATTTCAAGAGATATCGTCGTAATTACACGTTTTCGCTTAGGTTAGGTTAGGTTCGGTTTGCCTCGTAAAACCACTAACAACACCCGTAACTCCTGAACACGACGTCCGATCTTCAATCTGTTTCCGCCATTCGCTTCGGCAACACAAATTGCATGGGTAATGACGGTTGCCGACGTCGAAATGCCCTCATTTCAAGAAATATCGCCTTATTTACGCGCATTCGTTGAGTATTGCCTTGTACAACCGCTACAAACACCCGGAACTCCTAAACGCGACGTCGGATCTTTAATCTGCTTGCGGCATTCGCTTCAGCAGCACAAATTGCATGCGAAATGACAGTGGCCGACGTCGAAATGAAGTGATTTCAAGAGATATCGTCGTAATTACACGTTCTCGATTAGGTTAGGTTTGCCTCGTGTAACCGCTACAAACGCCCGTAACTCCTGAACACGAAGTCGGATCTTCAATCTGCTTGCGGCATTCGCTTCAGCAGCACAAATTGCATGCGAAATGACAGTTGCCGACGTCGAAATGAAGTGATTTCAAGAGATATCGTCGTAATTACACGTTTTCGCTTAGGTTAGGTTAGGTTCGGTTTGCCTCGTAAAACCACTAACAACGCCCGTAACTCCTGAACGCGATGTCGGATATTTAATCTGCTTGCGGCATTCGCTTCAGCAGCACAAATTGCATGCGAAATGACAGTGGCCGACGTCGAAATGAAGTGATTTCAAGAGATATCGTCGTAATTACACTTTCTCGATTAGGTTAGGTTTGCCTCGTGTAACCGCTACAAACGCCCGTAACTCCTGAACACGAAGTCGGATCTTCAATCTGCTTGCGGCATTCGCTTCAGCAGCACAAATTGCATGCGAAATGACAGTTGCCGACGTCGAAATGAAGTGATTTCAAGAGATACCGTCGTAATTACACGTTTTCGATTAGGTTATGTTTGCCTCGTGTAACCGCTACAAACGCCAGTAACTCCTGAACACGACGTCGGATCTTCAATCTGTTTGCGCCATTCGCTTCAGCAGCACAAATTGCAAGCGAAATGACAGTTGCCGACGTCGAAATGAAGTGATTTCAAGAGATATCGCCGTAATTACACGTTTTCGCTTAGGTTAGGTTAGGTTCGGTTTGCCTCGTAAAACCACTAACAACGCCCGTAACTCCTGAACGCGATGTCGGATATTTAATCTGCTTGCGGCATTCGCTTCAGCAGCACAAATTCCATGCGAAATGACAGTTGCCGATGTCGAAATGAAGTGATTTCAAGAGATATCGCCGTAATTACACGTTTTCGCTTAGGTTAGGTTAGGTTCGGTTTGCCTCGTAAAACCACTAACAACGCCCGTAACTCCTGAACGCGATGTCGGATCTTTAATCTGCTTGCGGCATTCGCTTCAGCAGCACAAATTGCATGCGAAATGACAGTTGCCGACGTCGAAATGAAGTGATTTCAAGAGATATCGCCGTAATTACACGTTTTCGCTTAGGTTAGGTTAGGTTCGGTTTGCCTCGTAAAACCGCTACAAACACCCGTAACTCCTGAACGCGACGTCGGATCTTCAATCTGCTTGCGCCATTCGCTTCAGCAGCACAAATTTCATGCGAAATGACAGTGGCTGACGTCGAAATGAAGTGATTTCAAGAGATATCGTCGTAATTACACGTTTTCGCTTAGGTTAGGTTAGGTTCGGTTTGCCTCGTAAAACCGCTAACAACGCCCGTAACTCCTGAACGCGACGTCGTATCTTTAATCTGCTTGCCGCATTCGCTTCAGCAGCACAAATTGCATTCGAAATGACAGTTGCCGACGTCGAAATGAAGTGATTTCAAGAGATATCGTCGTAATTACACGTTTTCGCTTAGGTTAGGTTAGGTTCGGTTTGCCTCGTAAAACCACTAACAACGCCAGTAACTCCTGAACGCGATGTCGGATCTTTAATCTGCTTGCGGCATTCGCTTCAGCAGCACAAATTGCATGCGAAATGACAGTGGCTGACGTCGAAATGAAGTGATTTCAAGAGATATCGTCGTAATTACACGTTTTCGCTTAGGTTAGGTTAGGTTCGGTTTGCCTCGTAAAACCACTAACAACACCCGTAACTCCTGAACACGACGTCCGATCTTCAATCTGTTTCCGCCATTCGCTTCGGCAACACAAATTGCATGGGTAATGACGGTTGCCGACGTCGAAATGCCCTCATTTCAAGAAATATCGCCTTATTTACGCGCATTCGTTGAGTATTGCCTTGTACAACCGCTACAAACACCCGGAACTCCTAAACGCGACGTCGGATCTTTAATCTGCTTGCGGCATTCGCTTCAGCAGCACAAATTGCATGCGAAATGACAGTGGCCGACGTCGAAATGAAGTGATTTCAAGAGATATCGTCGTAATTACACGTTCTCGATTAGGTTAGGTTTGCCTCGTGTAACCGCTACAAACGCCCGTAACTCCTGAACACGAAGTCGGATCTTCAATCTGCTTGCGGCATTCGCTTCAGCAGCACAAATTGCATGCGAAATGACAGTTGCCGACGTCGAAATGAAGTGATTTCAAGAGATATCGTCGTAATTACACGTTTTCGCTTAGGTTAGGTTAGGTTCGGTTTGCCTCGTAAAACCACTAACAACGCCCGTAACTCCTGAACGCGATGTCGGATATTTAATCTGCTTGCGGCATTCGCTTCAGCAGCACAAATTGCATGCGAAATGACAGTGGCCGACGTCGAAATGAAGTGATTTCAAGAGATATCGTCGTAATTACACTTTCTCGATTAGGTTAGGTTTGCCTCGTGTAACCGCTACAAACGCCCGTAACTCCTGAACACGAAGTCGGATCTTCAATCTGCTTGCGGCATTCGCTTCAGCAGCACAAATTGCATGCGAAATGACAGTTGCCGACGTCGAAATGAAGTGATTTCAAGAGATACCGTCGTAATTACACGTTTTCGATTAGGTTATGTTTGCCTCGTGTAACCGCTACAAACGCCAGTAACTCCTGAACACGACGTCGGATCTTCAATCTGTTTGCGCCATTCGCTTCAGCAGCACAAATTGCAAGCGAAATGACAGTTGCCGACGTCGAAATGAAGTGATTTCAAGAGATATCGCCGTAATTACACGTTTTCGCTTAGGTTAGGTTAGGTTCGGTTTGCCTCGTAAAACCACTAACAACGCCCGTAACTCCTGAACGCGATGTCGGATATTTAATCTGCTTGCGGCATTCGCTTCAGCAGCACAAATTCCATGCGAAATGACAGTTGCCGATGTCGAAATGAAGTGATTTCAAGAGATATCGCCGTAATTACACGTTTTCGCTTAGGTTAGGTTAGGTTCGGTTTGCCTCGTAAAACCACTAACAACGCCCGTAACTCCTGAACGCGATGTCGGATCTTTAATCTGCTTGCGGCATTCGCTTCAGCAGCACAAATTGCATGCGAAATGACAGTTGCCGACGTCGAAATGAAGTGATTTCAAGAGATATCGCCGTAATTACACGTTTTCGCTTAGGTTAGGTTAGGTTCGGTTTGCCTCGTAAAACCGCTACAAACACCCGTAACTCCTGAACGCGACGTCGGATCTTCAATCTGCTTGCGCCATTCGCTTCAGCAGCACAAATTTCATGCGAAATGACAGTGGCTGACGTCGAAATGAAGTGATTTCAAGAGATATCGTCGTAATTACACGTTTTCGCTTAGGTTAGGTTAGGTTCGGTTTGCCTCGTAAAACCGCTAACAACGCCCGTAACTCCTGAACGCGACGTCGTATCTTTAATCTGCTTGCCGCATTCGCTTCAGCAGCACAAATTGCATTCGAAATGACAGTTGCCGACGTCGAAATGAAGTGATTTCAAGAGATATCGTCGTAATTACACGTTTTCGCTTAGGTTAGGTTAGGTTCGGTTTGCCTCGTAAAACCACTAACAACGCCAGTAACTCCTGAACGCGATGTCGGATCTTTAATCTGCTTGCGGCATTCGCTTCAGCAGCACAAATTGCATGCGAAATGACAGTGGCTGACGTCGAAATGAAGTGATTTCAAGAGATATCGTCGTAATTACACGTTTTCGCTTAGGTTAGGTTAGGTTCGGTTTGCCTCGTAAAACCACTAACAACACCCGTAACTCCTGAACACGACGTCCGATCTTCAATCTGTTTCCGCCATTCGCTTCGGCAACACAAATTGCATGGGTAATGACGGTTGCCGACGTCGAAATGCCCTCATTTCAAGAAATATCGCCTTATTTACGCGCATTCGTTGAGTATTGCCTTGTACAACCGCTACAAACACCCGGAACTCCTAAACGCGACGTCGGATCTTTAATCTGCTTGCGGCATTCGCTTCAGCAGCACAAATTGCATGCGAAATGACAGTGGCCGACGTCGAAATGAAGTGATTTCAAGAGATATCGTCGTAATTACACGTTCTCGATTAGGTTAGGTTTGCCTCGTGTAACCGCTACAAACGCCCGTAACTCCTGAACACGAAGTCGGATCTTCAATCTGCTTGCGGCATTCGCTTCAGCAGCACAAATTGCATGCGAAATGACAGTTGCCGACGTCGAAATGAAGTGATTTCAAGAGATATCGTCGTAATTACACGTTTTCGCTTAGGTTAGGTTAGGTTCGGTTTGCCTCGTAAAACCACTAACAACGCCCGTAACTCCTGAACGCGATGTCGGATATTTAATCTGCTTGCGGCATTCGCTTCAGCAGCACAAATTGCATGCGAAATGACAGTGGCCGACGTCGAAATGAAGTGATTTCAAGAGATATCGTCGTAATTACACTTTCTCGATTAGGTTAGGTTTGCCTCGTGTAACCGCTACAAACGCCCGTAACTCCTGAACACGAAGTCGGATCTTCAATCTGCTTGCGGCATTCGCTTCAGCAGCACAAATTGCATGCGAAATGACAGTTGCCGACGTCGAAATGAAGTGATTTCAAGAGATACCGTCGTAATTACACGTTTTCGATTAGGTTATGTTTGCCTCGTGTAACCGCTACAAACGCCAGTAACTCCTGAACACGACGTCGGATCTTCAATCTGTTTGCGCCATTCGCTTCAGCAGCACAAATTGCAAGCGAAATGACAGTTGCCGACGTCGAAATGAAGTGATTTCAAGAGATATCGCCGTAATTACACGTTTTCGCTTAGGTTAGGTTAGGTTCGGTTTGCCTCGTAAAACCACTAACAACGCCCGTAACTCCTGAACGCGATGTCGGATATTTAATCTGCTTGCGGCATTCGCTTCAGCAGCACAAATTCCATGCGAAATGACAGTGGCTGACGTCGAAATGAAGTGATTTCAAGAGATATCGTCGTAATTACACGTTTTCGCTTAGGTTAGGTTAGGTTCGGTTTGCCTCGTAAAACCACTAACAACACCCGTAACTCCTGAACACGACGTCCGATCTTCAATCTGTTTCCGCCATTCGCTTCGGCAACACAAATTGCATGGGTAATGACGGTTGCCGACGTCGAAATGCCCTCATTTCAAGAAATATCGCCTTATTTACGCGCATTCGTTGAGTATTGCCTTGTACAACCGCTACAAACACCCGGAACTCCTAAACGCGACGTCGGATCTTTAATCTGCTTGCGGCATTCGCTTCAGCAGCACAAATTGCATGCGAAATGACAGTGGCCGACGTCGAAATGAAGTGATTTCAAGAGATATCGTCGTAATTACACGTTCTCGATTAGGTTAGGTTTGCCTCGTGTAACCGCTACAAACGCCCGTAACTCCTGAACACGAAGTCGGATCTTCAATCTGCTTGCGGCATTCGCTTCAGCAGCACAAATTGCATGCGAAATGACAGTTGCCGACGTCGAAATGAAGTGATTTCAAGAGATATCGTCGTAATTACACGTTTTCGCTTAGGTTAGGTTAGGTTCGGTTTGCCTCGTAAAACCACTAACAACGCCCGTAACTCCTGAACGCGATGTCGGATATTTAATCTGCTTGCGGCATTCGCTTCAGCAGCACAAATTGCATGCGAAATGACAGTGGCCGACGTCGAAATGAAGTGATTTCAAGAGATATCGTCGTAATTACACTTTCTCGATTAGGTTAGGTTTGCCTCGTGTAACCGCTACAAACGCCCGTAACTCCTGAACACGAAGTCGGATCTTCAATCTGCTTGCGGCATTCGCTTCAGCAGCACAAATTGCATGCGAAATGACAGTTGCCGACGTCGAAATGAAGTGATTTCAAGAGATACCGTCGTAATTACACGTTTTCGATTAGGTTATGTTTGCCTCGTGTAACCGCTACAAACGCCAGTAACTCCTGAACACGACGTCGGATCTTCAATCTGTTTGCGCCATTCGCTTCAGCAGCACAAATTGCAAGCGAAATGACAGTTGCCGACGTCGAAATGAAGTGATTTCAAGAGATATCGCCGTAATTACACGTTTTCGCTTAGGTTAGGTTAGGTTCGGTTTGCCTCGTAAAACCACTAACAACGCCCGTAACTCCTGAACGCGATGTCGGATATTTAATCTGCTTGCGGCATTCGCTTCAGCAGCACAAATTCCATGCGAAATGACAGTTGCCGATGTCGAAATGAAGTGATTTCAAGAGATATCGCCGTAATTACACGTTTTCGCTTAGGTTAGGTTAGGTTCGGTTTGCCTCGTAAAACCACTAACAACGCCCGTAACTCCTGAACGCGATGTCGGATCTTTAATCTGCTTGCGGCATTCGCTTCAGCAGCACAAATTGCATGCGAAATGACAGTTGCCGACGTCGAAATGAAGTGATTTCAAGAGATATCGCCGTAATTACACGTTTTCGCTTAGGTTAGGTTAGGTTCGGTTTGCCTCGTAAAACCGCTACAAACACCCGTAACTCCTGAACGCGACGTCGGATCTTCAATCTGCTTGCGCCATTCGCTTCAGCAGCACAAATTTCATGCGAAATGACAGTGGCTGACGTCGAAATGAAGTGATTTCAAGAGATATCGTCGTAATTACACGTTTTCGCTTAGGTTAGGTTAGGTTCGGTTTGCCTCGTAAAACCGCTAACAACGCCCGTAACTCCTGAACGCGACGTCGTATCTTTAATCTGCTTGCCGCATTCGCTTCAGCAGCACAAATTGCATTCGAAATGACAGTTGCCGACGTCGAAATGAAGTGATTTCAAGAGATATCGTCGTAATTACACGTTTTCGCTTAGGTTAGGTTAGGTTCGGTTTGCCTCGTAAAACCACTAACAACGCCAGTAACTCCTGAACGCGATGTCGGATCTTTAATCTGCTTGCGGCATTCGCTTCAGCAGCACAAATTGCATGCGAAATGACAGTGGCTGACGTCGAAATGAAGTGATTTCAAGAGATATCGTCGTAATTACACGTTTTCGCTTAGGTTAGGTTAGGTTCGGTTTGCCTCGTAAAACCACTAACAACACCCGTAACTCCTGAACACGACGTCCGATCTTCAATCTGTTTCCGCCATTCGCTTCGGCAACACAAATTGCATGGGTAATGACGGTTGCCGACGTCGAAATGCCCTCATTTCAAGAAATATCGCCTTATTTACGCGCATTCGTTGAGTATTGCCTTGTACAACCGCTACAAACACCCGGAACTCCTAAACGCGACGTCGGATCTTTAATCTGCTTGCGGCATTCGCTTCAGCAGCACAAATTGCATGCGAAATGACAGTGGCCGACGTCGAAATGAAGTGATTTCAAGAGATATCGTCGTAATTACACGTTCTCGATTAGGTTAGGTTTGCCTCGTGTAACCGCTACAAACGCCCGTAACTCCTGAACACGAAGTCGGATCTTCAATCTGCTTGCGGCATTCGCTTCAGCAGCACAAATTGCATGCGAAATGACAGTTGCCGACGTCGAAATGAAGTGATTTCAAGAGATATCGTCGTAATTACACGTTTTCGCTTAGGTTAGGTTAGGTTCGGTTTGCCTCGTAAAACCACTAACAACGCCCGTAACTCCTGAACGCGATGTCGGATATTTAATCTGCTTGCGGCATTCGCTTCAGCAGCACAAATTGCATGCGAAATGACAGTGGCCGACGTCGAAATGAAGTGATTTCAAGAGATATCGTCGTAATTACACTTTCTCGATTAGGTTAGGTTTGCCTCGTGTAACCGCTACAAACGCCCGTAACTCCTGAACACGAAGTCGGATCTTCAATCTGCTTGCGGCATTCGCTTCAGCAGCACAAATTGCATGCGAAATGACAGTTGCCGACGTCGAAATGAAGTGATTTCAAGAGATACCGTCGTAATTACACGTTTTCGATTAGGTTATGTTTGCCTCGTGTAACCGCTACAAACGCCAGTAACTCCTGAACACGACGTCGGATCTTCAATCTGTTTGCGCCATTCGCTTCAGCAGCACAAATTGCAAGCGAAATGACAGTTGCCGACGTCGAAATGAAGTGATTTCAAGAGATATCGCCGTAATTACACGTTTTCGCTTAGGTTAGGTTAGGTTCGGTTTGCCTCGTAAAACCACTAACAACGCCCGTAACTCCTGAACGCGATGTCGGATATTTAATCTGCTTGCGGCATTCGCTTCAGCAGCACAAATTCCATGCGAAATGACAGTTGCCGATGTCGAAATGAAGTGATTTCAAGAGATATCGCCGTAATTACACGTTTTCGCTTAGGTTAGGTTAGGTTCGGTTTGCCTCGTAAAACCACTAACAACGCCCGTAACTCCTGAACGCGATGTCGGATCTTTAATCTGCTTGCGGCATTCGCTTCAGCAGCACAAATTGCATGCGAAATGACAGTTGCCGACGTCGAAATGAAGTGATTTCAAGAGATATCGCCGTAATTACACGTTTTCGCTTAGGTTAGGTTAGGTTCGGTTTGCCTCGTAAAACCGCTACAAACACCCGTAACTCCTGAACGCGACGTCGGATCTTCAATCTGCTTGCGCCATTCGCTTCAGCAGCACAAATTTCATGCGAAATGACAGTGGCTGACGTCGAAATGAAGTGATTTCAAGAGATATCGTCGTAATTACACGTTTTCGCTTAGGTTAGGTTAGGTTCGGTTTGCCTCGTAAAACCGCTAACAACGCCCGTAACTCCTGAACGCGACGTCGTATCTTTAATCTGCTTGCCGCATTCGCTTCAGCAGCACAAATTGCATTCGAAATGACAGTTGCCGACGTCGAAATGAAGTGATTTCAAGAGATATCGTCGTAATTACACGTTTTCGCTTAGGTTAGGTTAGGTTCGGTTTGCCTCGTAAAACCACTAACAACGCCAGTAACTCCTGAACGCGATGTCGGATATTTAATCTGCTTGCGGCATTCGCTTCAGCAGCACAAATTCCATGCGAAATGACAGTTGCCGATGTCGAAATGAAGTGATTTCAAGAGATATCGCCGTAATTACACGTTTTCGCTTAGGTTAGGTTAGGTTCGGTTTGCCTCGTAAAACCACTAACAACGCCCGTAACTCCTGAACGCGATGTCGGATCTTTAATCTGCTTGCGGCATTCGCTTCAGCAGCACAAATTGCATGCGAAATGACAGTTGCCGACGTCGAAATGAAGTGATTTCAAGAGATATCGCCGTAATTACACGTTTTCGCTTAGGTTAGGTTAGGTTCGGTTTGCCTCGTAAAACCGCTACAAACACCCGTAACTCCTGAACGCGACGTCGGATCTTCAATCTGCTTGCGCCATTCGCTTCAGCAGCACAAATTTCATGCGAAATGACAGTGGCTGACGTCGAAATGAAGTGATTTCAAGAGATATCGTCGTAATTACACGTTTTCGCTTAGGTTAGGTTAGGTTCGGTTTGCCTCGTAAAACCGCTAACAACGCCCGTAACTCCTGAACGCGACGTCGTATCTTTAATCTGCTTGCCGCATTCGCTTCAGCAGCACAAATTGCATTCGAAATGACAGTTGCCGACGTCGAAATGAAGTGATTTCAAGAGATATCGTCGTAATTACACGTTTTCGCTTAGGTTAGGTTAGGTTCGGTTTGCCTCGTAAAACCACTAACAACGCCAGTAACTCCTGAACGCGATGTCGGATCTTTAATCTGCTTGCGGCATTCGCTTCAGCAGCACAAATTGCATGCGAAATGACAGTGGCTGACGTCGAAATGAAGTGATTTCAAGAGATATCGTCGTAATTACACGTTTTCGCTTAGGTTAGGTTAGGTTCGGTTTGCCTCGTAAAACCACTAACAACACCCGTAACTCCTGAACACGACGTCCGATCTTCAATCTGTTTCCGCCATTCGCTTCGGCAACACAAATTGCATGGGTAATGACGGTTGCCGACGTCGAAATGCCCTCATTTCAAGAAATATCGCCTTATTTACGCGCATTCGTTGAGTATTGCCTTGTACAACCGCTACAAACACCCGGAACTCCTAAACGCGACGTCGGATCTTTAATCTGCTTGCGGCATTCGCTTCAGCAGCACAAATTGCATGCGAAATGACAGTGGCCGACGTCGAAATGAAGTGATTTCAAGAGATATCGTCGTAATTACACGTTCTCGATTAGGTTAGGTTTGCCTCGTGTAACCGCTACAAACGCCCGTAACTCCTGAACACGAAGTCGGATCTTCAATCTGCTTGCGGCATTCGCTTCAGCAGCACAAATTGCATGCGAAATGACAGTTGCCGACGTCGAAATGAAGTGATTTCAAGAGATATCGTCGTAATTACACGTTTTCGCTTAGGTTAGGTTAGGTTCGGTTTGCCTCGTAAAACCACTAACAACGCCCGTAACTCCTGAACGCGATGTCGGATATTTAATCTGCTTGCGGCATTCGCTTCAGCAGCACAAATTGCATGCGAAATGACAGTGGCCGACGTCGAAATGAAGTGATTTCAAGAGATATCGTCGTAATTACACTTTCTCGATTAGGTTAGGTTTGCCTCGTGTAACCGCTACAAACGCCCGTAACTCCTGAACACGAAGTCGGATCTTCAATCTGCTTGCGGCATTCGCTTCAGCAGCACAAATTGCATGCGAAATGACAGTTGCCGACGTCGAAATGAAGTGATTTCAAGAGATACCGTCGTAATTACACGTTTTCGATTAGGTTATGTTTGCCTCGTGTAACCGCTACAAACGCCAGTAACTCCTGAACACGACGTCGGATCTTCAATCTGTTTGCGCCATTCGCTTCAGCAGCACAAATTGCAAGCGAAATGACAGTTGCCGACGTCGAAATGAAGTGATTTCAAGAGATATCGCCGTAATTACACGTTTTCGCTTAGGTTAGGTTAGGTTCGGTTTGCCTCGTAAAACCACTAACAACGCCCGTAACTCCTGAACGCGATGTCGGATATTTAATCTGCTTGCGGCATTCGCTTCAGCAGCACAAATTCCATGCGAAATGACAGTTGCCGATGTCGAAATGAAGTGATTTCAAGAGATATCGCCGTAATTACACGTTTTCGCTTAGGTTAGGTTAGGTTCGGTTTGCCTCGTAAAACCACTAACAACGCCCGTAACTCCTGAACGCGATGTCGGATCTTTAATCTGCTTGCGGCATTCGCTTCAGCAGCACAAATTGCATGCGAAATGACAGTTGCCGACGTCGAAATGAAGTGATTTCAAGAGATATCGCCGTAATTACACGTTTTCGCTTAGGTTAGGTTAGGTTCGGTTTGCCTCGTAAAACCGCTACAAACACCCGTAACTCCTGAACGCGACGTCGGATCTTCAATCTGCTTGCGCCATTCGCTTCAGCAGCACAAATTTCATGCGAAATGACAGTGGCTGACGTCGAAATGAAGTGATTTCAAGAGATATCGTCGTAATTACACGTTTTCGCTTAGGTTAGGTTAGGTTCGGTTTGCCTCGTAAAACCGCTAACAACGCCCGTAACTCCTGAACGCGACGTCGTATCTTTAATCTGCTTGCCGCATTCGCTTCAGCAGCACAAATTGCATTCGAAATGACAGTTGCCGACGTCGAAATGAAGTGATTTCAAGAGATATCGTCGTAATTACACGTTTTCGCTTAGGTTAGGTTAGGTTCGGTTTGCCTCGTAAAACCACTAACAACGCCAGTAACTCCTGAACGCGATGTCGGATATTTAATCTGCTTGCGGCATTCGCTTCAGCAGCACAAATTCCATGCGAAATGACAGTTGCCGATGTCGAAATGAAGTGATTTCAAGAGATATCGCCGTAATTACACGTTTTCGCTTAGGTTAGGTTAGGTTCGGTTTGCCTCGTAAAACCACTAACAACGCCCGTAACTCCTGAACGCGATGTCGGATCTTTAATCTGCTTGCGGCATTCGCTTCAGCAGCACAAATTGCATGCGAAATGACAGTTGCCGACGTCGAAATGAAGTGATTTCAAGAGATATCGCCGTAATTACACGTTTTCGCTTAGGTTAGGTTAGGTTCGGTTTGCCTCGTAAAACCGCTACAAACACCCGTAACTCCTGAACGCGACGTCGGATCTTCAATCTGCTTGCGCCATTCGCTTCAGCAGCACAAATTTCATGCGAAATGACAGTGGCTGACGTCGAAATGAAGTGATTTCAAGAGATATCGTCGTAATTACACGTTTTCGCTTAGGTTAGGTTAGGTTCGGTTTGCCTCGTAAAACCGCTAACAACGCCCGTAACTCCTGAACGCGACGTCGTATCTTTAATCTGCTTGCCGCATTCGCTTCAGCAGCACAAATTGCATTCGAAATGACAGTTGCCGACGTCGAAATGAAGTGATTTCAAGAGATATCGTCGTAATTACACGTTTTCGCTTAGGTTAGGTTAGGTTCGGTTTGCCTCGTAAAACCACTAACAACGCCAGTAACTCCTGAACGCGATGTCGGATCTTTAATCTGCTTGCGGCATTCGCTTCAGCAGCACAAATTGCATGCGAAATGACAGTGGCTGACGTCGAAATGAAGTGATTTCAAGAGATATCGTCGTAATTACACGTTTTCGCTTAGGTTAGGTTAGGTTCGGTTTGCCTCGTAAAACCACTAACAACACCCGTAACTCCTGAACACGACGTCCGATCTTCAATCTGTTTCCGCCATTCGCTTCGGCAACACAAATTGCATGGGTAATGACGGTTGCCGACGTCGAAATGCCCTCATTTCAAGAAATATCGCCTTATTTACGCGCATTCGTTGAGTATTGCCTTGTACAACCGCTACAAACACCCGGAACTCCTAAACGCGACGTCGGATCTTTAATCTGCTTGCGGCATTCGCTTCAGCAGCACAAATTGCATGCGAAATGACAGTGGCCGACGTCGAAATGAAGTGATTTCAAGAGATATCGTCGTAATTACACGTTCTCGATTAGGTTAGGTTTGCCTCGTGTAACCGCTACAAACGCCCGTAACTCCTGAACACGAAGTCGGATCTTCAATCTGCTTGCGGCATTCGCTTCAGCAGCACAAATTGCATGCGAAATGACAGTTGCCGACGTCGAAATGAAGTGATTTCAAGAGATATCGTCGTAATTACACGTTTTCGCTTAGGTTAGGTTAGGTTCGGTTTGCCTCGTAAAACCACTAACAACGCCCGTAACTCCTGAACGCGATGTCGGATATTTAATCTGCTTGCGGCATTCGCTTCAGCAGCACAAATTGCATGCGAAATGACAGTGGCCGACGTCGAAATGAAGTGATTTCAAGAGATATCGTCGTAATTACACTTTCTCGATTAGGTTAGGTTTGCCTCGTGTAACCGCTACAAACGCCCGTAACTCCTGAACACGAAGTCGGATCTTCAATCTGCTTGCGGCATTCGCTTCAGCAGCACAAATTGCATGCGAAATGACAGTTGCCGACGTCGAAATGAAGTGATTTCAAGAGATACCGTCGTAATTACACGTTTTCGATTAGGTTATGTTTGCCTCGTGTAACCGCTACAAACGCCAGTAACTCCTGAACACGACGTCGGATCTTCAATCTGTTTGCGCCATTCGCTTCAGCAGCACAAATTGCAAGCGAAATGACAGTTGCCGACGTCGAAATGAAGTGATTTCAAGAGATATCGCCGTAATTACACGTTTTCGCTTAGGTTAGGTTAGGTTCGGTTTGCCTCGTAAAACCACTAACAACGCCCGTAACTCCTGAACGCGATGTCGGATATTTAATCTGCTTGCGGCATTCGCTTCAGCAGCACAAATTCCATGCGAAATGACAGTTGCCGATGTCGAAATGAAGTGATTTCAAGAGATATCGCCGTAATTACACGTTTTCGCTTAGGTTAGGTTAGGTTCGGTTTGCCTCGTAAAACCACTAACAACGCCCGTAACTCCTGAACGCGATGTCGGATCTTTAATCTGCTTGCGGCATTCGCTTCAGCAGCACAAATTGCATGCGAAATGACAGTTGCCGACGTCGAAATGAAGTGATTTCAAGAGATATCGCCGTAATTACACGTTTTCGCTTAGGTTAGGTTAGGTTCGGTTTGCCTCGTAAAACCGCTAACAACGCCCGTAACTCCTGAACGCGACGTCGTATCTTTAATCTGCTTGCCGCATTCGCTTCAGCAGCACAAATTGCATTCGAAATGACAGTTGCCGACGTCGAAATGAAGTGATTTCAAGAGATATCGTCGTAATTACACGTTTTCGCTTAGGTTAGGTTAGGTTCGGTTTGCCTCGTAAAACCACTAACAACGCCAGTAACTCCTGAACGCGATGTCGGATCTTTAATCTGCTTGCGGCATTCGCTTCAGCAGCACAAATTGCATGCGAAATGACAGTGGCTGACGTCGAAATGAAGTGATTTCAAGAGATATCGTCGTAATTACACGTTTTCGCTTAGGTTAGGTTAGGTTCGGTTTGCCTCGTAAAACCACTAACAACACCCGTAACTCCTGAACACGACGTCCGATCTTCAATCTGTTTCCGCCATTCGCTTCGGCAACACAAATTGCATGGGTAATGACGGTTGCCGACGTCGAAATGCCCTCATTTCAAGAAATATCGCCTTATTTACGCGCATTCGTTGAGTATTGCCTTGTACAACCGCTACAAACACCCGGAACTCCTAAACGCGACGTCGGATCTTTAATCTGCTTGCGGCATTCGCTTCAGCAGCACAAATTGCATGCGAAATGACAGTGGCCGACGTCGAAATGAAGTGATTTCAAGAGATATCGTCGTAATTACACGTTCTCGATTAGGTTAGGTTTGCCTCGTGTAACCGCTACAAACGCCCGTAACTCCTGAACACGAAGTCGGATCTTCAATCTGCTTGCGGCATTCGCTTCAGCAGCACAAATTGCATGCGAAATGACAGTTGCCGACGTCGAAATGAAGTGATTTCAAGAGATACCGTCGTAATTACACGTTTTCGATTAGGTTATGTTTGCCTCGTGTAACCGCTACAAACGCCAGTAACTCCTGAACACGACGTCGGATCTTCAATCTGTTTGCGCCATTCGCTTCAGCAGCACAAATTGCAAGCGAAATGACAGTTGCCGACGTCGAAATGAAGTGATTTCAAGAGATATCGCCGTAATTACACGTTTTCGCTTAGGTTAGGTTAGGTTCGGTTTGCCTCGTAAAACCACTAACAACGCCCGTAACTCCTGAACGCGATGTCGGATATTTAATCTGCTTGCGGCATTCGCTTCAGCAGCACAAATTCCATGCGAAATGACAGTTGCCGATGTCGAAATGAAGTGATTTCAAGAGATATCGCCGTAATTACACGTTTTCGCTTAGGTTAGGTTAGGTTCGGTTTGCCTCGTAAAACCACTAACAACGCCCGTAAC
>JALHAQ010000140.1:0-32082 GCA_023838395.1 Holcopasites calliopsidis | reverse complement strand
TACATACGTACGGCCGTCCAGTACATGCATCCGGGCGCCTGGTACATACATACGCCCGTCGAGTACATGGAAGCGTGCGTCGATTACATAACGACACCCCTCTAGTACATGGAACAACGCGCCAAATACATACATACGTCCGTCATGTATATAGAATCGGGCGTCATGCACATAGAAATGCACGTTCTGTACATACATACGCCCGTCCAGTACATACATCCGGGCGCCTAGTACATACATACGCCCGTCAGGTATATAGAATCGCGTGTCACGCACATAGAAATGCGCGTTCTGTACATACATACGCCCGTCCAGTACATACATCCGGGCGCCTAGTACATACATACGCCCGTCATGTATATAGAATCGGGCGTCATGCACATAGAAATGCGCGTTCTGTACATACATACGCCCGTCCAGTACATACATCCGGGCGCCTAGTACATACATACTTCCGTCAGGTAAATAGAATCGCGCGTCATGTACACAGAAATGCGCGTTCTGTACATACGTACGGCCGTCCAGTACATACATCCGGGCGCCTAGTACATACATACGCCTGTCCAGTATATGACAGCGCGCGTCGATTACATAACGACACCCCTCTAGTACATGGAACAACGCGCCAAATACATACATACGCCCGCCCGGGACATAGCATCGCGCGTCATGTACACAGAAATGCGCGTTCTGTACATACGTACGCCCGTCCAGTACATACATCCGTGCGCCTAGTACATACATACGGCTGTCCAGTATATGACAGCGTGCGTCGATTACATAACGACACCCCTCTAGTACATGGAACAACGCGCCAAATACATACATACGGCCGTCCGGGACACAGCATCGCGCGTCATGTACATAGCAGTGCGCGTTCTGTACATACATACGCCCGTCCAGTACATGCATCCGGGAGTCTAATACATACATAGGCCTGTCCAGTATATGACAGCGTGCGTCGATTACATAACGACACCCCTCTAGAACATGAAACAACGCGCCAAATTCATACATACGTCCGTCAGATATATAGAATCGCGCGTCATGTACACAGAAATGCGCGTTCTGTACATACATACGCCCGTCCAGTACATACATCCGGGCGCCTAGTACATACATACGCCCGTCAGGTATATAGAATCGCGCGTCATGCACATAGAAATGCGCGTTCTGTACATACATACGCCCGTCCAGTACATACATCCGGGCGCCTAGTACATACATACGCCCGTCAGGTATATAGAATCGCGCGTCATGCACATAGAAATGCGCGTTCTGTACATACATACGCCCGTCCAGTACATACATCCGGGCGCCTAGTACATACATACGCCCGTCAGGTATATAGAATCGCGCGTCATGCACATAGAAATGCGCGTTCTGTACATACATACGCTCGTCCAGTACATACATCCGGGCGCCTAGTACATACATACGCCCGTCAGGTATATAGAATCGCGCGTCATGCACATAGAAATGCGCGTTCTGTACATACATACGCCCGTCCAGTACATGCATCCGGGCGTCTAATACATACATAGGCCTGTCCAGTATATGACAGCGTGCGTCGATTACATAACGACACCCCTCTAGAACATGAAACAACGCGCCAAATTCATACATACGTCCGTCAGATATATAGAATCGCGCGTCATGTACACAGAAATGCGCGTTCTGTACATACGTACGGCCGTCCAGTACATGCATCCGGGCGCCTGGTACATACATACGCCTGTCGAGTACATGGAATTGTGCGTCGATTATATTACGACACCCCTCTAGTACATGGAACAACGCGCCAAATACATACATACGTCCGTCAGGTATATAGAATCGCGTGTCATGCACATACAAATGCGCGTTCTGTACATACGTACGGCCGTCCAGTACATGCATCCTGGCGCCTGATACATACATACGCCCGTCGAGTACATGGAAGCGTGCGTCGATTACATAACGACACCCCTCTAGTACATGGAACAACGCGCCAAATACACACATACGGCCGTCCGGAACATAGCATCGCGCGTCATGTACATAGCAATGCGCGTTCTGTACATACATACGCCCGTCCAGTACATGCATCCGGGCGTCTAATACATACATAGGCCTGCCCAGTATATGACAGCGTGCGTCGATTACATAACGACACCCCTCTAGAACATGAAACAACGCGCCAAATTCATACATACGTCCGTCAGATATATAGAATCGCGCGTCATGTACACAGAAATGCGCGTTCTGTACATACGTACGGCCGTCCAGTACATGCATCCGGGCGCCTGGTACATACATACGCCTGTCGAGTACATGGAATTGTGCGTCGATTATATTACGACACCCCTCTAGTACATGGAACAACGCGCCAAATACATACATACGTCCGTCAGGTATATAGAATCGCGCGTCATGCACATACAAATGCGCGTTCTGTACATACGTACGCCCGTCCAGTACATACATCCGGGCGCCTAGTACATACATACGCCCGTCAGGTATATAGAATCTCGCGTCATGCACATAGAAATGCGCGTTCTGTACATACATACGCTCCTCCAGTACATACATCCGGGCGCCTAGTACATACATACGCCCGTCAGGTATATAGAATCGCGCGTCATGCACATAGAAATGCGCGTTCTGTACATACATACGCCCGTCCAGTACATACATCCGGGCGCCTAGTACATACATACGCCCGTCAGGTATATAGAATCGCGCGTCATGCACATAGAAATGCGCGTTCTGTACATACATACGCCCGTCCAGTACATACATCCGGGCGCCTAGTACATACATACGCCCGTCAGGTATATAGAATCGCGCGTCATGCACATAGAAATGCGCGTTCTGTACATACATACGCTCGTCCAGTACATACATCCGGGCGCCTAGTACATACATACTCCCGTCAGGTATATAGAATCGCGCGTCATGTACACAGATATTCGCGTTCTGTACATACGTACGGCCGTCCAGTACATACATCCGGGCGCCTAGTACATACATACGTCCGTCATGTATATAGAATCGGGCGTCATGCACATAGAAATGCACGTTCTGTACATACATACGCCTGTCCAGTACATACATCCGGGCGCCTAGTACATACATACGCCCGTCAGGTATATAGAATCGCGCGTCATGCACATAGAAATGCGCGTTCTGTACATACATACGCCCGTCCAGAACATACATCCGGGCGCCTAGTACATACATACGCCCGTCAGGTATATAGAATCTCGCGTCATGCACATAGAAATGCGCGTTCTGTACATACATACGCTCGTCCAGTACATACATCCGGGCGCCTAGTACATACATACGCCCGTCAGGTATATAGAATCGCGCGTCATGCACATAGAAATGCGCGTTCTGTACATACATACGCCCGTCCAGTACATACATCCGGGCGCCTAGTACATACATACTTCCGTCAGGTATATAGAATCGCGCGTCATGTACACAGCAATGCGCGTTCTGTACATACGTACGGCCGTCCAGTACATACATCCGGGCGCCTAGTACATACATACGGCTGTCCAGTATATGACAGCGTGCGTCGATTACATAACGACACCCCTCTAGTACATGGAACAACGCGCCAAATACATACATACGGCCGTCCGGGACATAGCATCGCGCGTCATGTACATAGCAATGCGCGTTCTGTACATACATACGCCCGTCCAGTACATGCATCCGGGCGTCTAATACATACATAGGCCTGTCCAGTATATGACAGCGTGCGTCGATTACATAACGACACCCCTCTAGAACATGAAACAACGCGCCAAATTCATACATACGTCCGTCAGATATATAGAATCGCGCGTCATGTACACAGAAATGCGCGTTCTGTACATACGTACGGCCGTCCAGTACATGCATCCGGGCGCCTGGTACATACATACGCCCGTCGAGTACATGGAAGCGTGCGTCGATTACATAACGACACCCCTCTAGTACATGGAACAACGCGCCAAATACATACATACGTCCGTCATGTATATAGAATCGGGCGTCATGCACATAGAAATGCACGTTCTGTACATACATACGCCCGTCCAGTACATACATCCGGGCGCCTAGTACATACATACGCCCGTCAGGTATATAGAATCGCGTGTCACGCACATAGAAATGCGCGTTCTGTACATACATACGCCCGTCCAGTACATACATCCGGGCGCCTAGTACATACATACGCCCGTCATGTATATAGAATCGGGCGTCATGCACATAGAAATGCGCGTTCTGTACATACATACGCCCGTCCAGTACATACATCCGGGCGCCTAGTACATACATACTTCCGTCAGGTAAATAGAATCGCGCGTCATGTACACAGAAATGCGCGTTCTGTACATACGTACGGCCGTCCAGTACATACATCCGGGCGCCTAGTACATACATACGCCTGTCCAGTATATGACAGCGCGCGTCGATTACATAACGACACCCCTCTAGTACATGGAACAACGCGCCAAATACATACATACGCCCGCCCGGGACATAGCATCGCGCGTCATGTACACAGAAATGCGCGTTCTGTACATACGTACGCCCGTCCAGTACATACATCCGTGCGCCTAGTACATACATACGGCTGTCCAGTATATGACAGCGTGCGTCGATTACATAACGACACCCCTCTAGTACATGGAACAACGCGCCAAATACATACATACGGCCGTCCGGGACACAGCATCGCGCGTCATGTACATAGCAGTGCGCGTTCTGTACATACATACGCCCGTCCAGTACATGCATCCGGGAGTCTAATACATACATAGGCCTGTCCAGTATATGACAGCGTGCGTCGATTACATAACGACACCCCTCTAGAACATGAAACAACGCGCCAAATTCATACATACGTCCGTCAGATATATAGAATCGCGCGTCATGTACACAGAAATGCGCGTTCTGTACATACATACGCCCGTCCAGTACATACATCCGGGCGCCTAGTACATACATACGCCCGTCAGGTATATAGAATCGCGCGTCATGCACATAGAAATGCGCGTTCTGTACATACATACGCCCGTCCAGTACATACATCCGGGCGCCTAGTACATACATACGCCCGTCAGGTATATAGAATCGCGCGTCATGCACATAGAAATGCGCGTTCTGTACATACATACGCCCGTCCAGTACATACATCCGGGCGCCTAGTACATACATACGCCCGTCAGGTATATAGAATCGCGCGTCATGCACATAGAAATGCGCGTTCTGTACATACATACGCTCGTCCAGTACATACATCCGGGCGCCTAGTACATACATACGCCCGTCAGGTATATAGAATCGCGCGTCATGCACATAGAAATGCGCGTTCTGTACATACATACGCCCGTCCAGTACATGCATCCGGGCGTCTAATACATACATAGGCCTGTCCAGTATATGACAGCGTGCGTCGATTACATAACGACACCCCTCTAGAACATGAAACAACGCGCCAAATTCATACATACGTCCGTCAGATATATAGAATCGCGCGTCATGTACACAGAAATGCGCGTTCTGTACATACGTACGGCCGTCCAGTACATGCATCCGGGCGCCTGGTACATACATACGCCTGTCGAGTACATGGAATTGTGCGTCGATTATATTACGACACCCCTCTAGTACATGGAACAACGCGCCAAATACATACATACGTCCGTCAGGTATATAGAATCGCGTGTCATGCACATACAAATGCGCGTTCTGTACATACGTACGGCCGTCCAGTACATGCATCCTGGCGCCTGATACATACATACGCCCGTCGAGTACATGGAAGCGTGCGTCGATTACATAACGACACCCCTCTAGTACATGGAACAACGCGCCAAATACACACATACGGCCGTCCGGAACATAGCATCGCGCGTCATGTACATAGCAATGCGCGTTCTGTACATACATACGCCCGTCCAGTACATGCATCCGGGCGTCTAATACATACATAGGCCTGCCCAGTATATGACAGCGTGCGTCGATTACATAACGACACCCCTCTAGAACATGAAACAACGCGCCAAATTCATACATACGTCCGTCAGATATATAGAATCGCGCGTCATGTACACAGAAATGCGCGTTCTGTACATACGTACGGCCGTCCAGTACATGCATCCGGGCGCCTGGTACATACATACGCCTGTCGAGTACATGGAATTGTGCGTCGATTATATTACGACACCCCTCTAGTACATGGAACAACGCGCCAAATACATACATACGTCCGTCAGGTATATAGAATCGCGCGTCATGCACATACAAATGCGCGTTCTGTACATACGTACGGCCGTCCAGTAAATACGTACGGGCGCCTAGTATATACATACGCCCGTCAGGTATATAGAATCGCGCGGCATGTACACAGAAATACGCGCTCTGTACATACGTACGGACCTCCAGTACATGCATCCGGGCGCCTGGTACATACATACGCCCGTCGAGTACATGGAAGCGTGCGTCGATTACATAACGACACCCCTCTAGTACATGGAACAACGCGCCAAATACATACATACGTCCGTCACGTATATAGAATCGGGCGTCATGCACATAGAAATGCACGTTCTGTACATACATACGCCCGTCCAGTACATACATCCGGGCGCCTAGTACATACATACGCCCGTCAGGTATATAGAATCGCGCGTCATGCACATAGAAAAGCGCGTTCTGTACATACATACGCCCGTCCAGTACATACATCCGGGCGCCTAGTACATGCATACGCCCGTCAGGTATATAGAATCGCGCGTCATGCACATAGAAATGCGCGTTCTGTACATACATACGCTCGTCCAGTACATACATCCGGGCGCCTAGTACATACATAGGCCTGTCCAGTATATGACAGCGTGCGTCGATTACATAACGACACCCCTCTAGTACATGGAACAACGCGCCAAATACATACATACGCCCGTCCGGGACATAGAATCGCGCGTAATGCACATAGAAATGCATGTTCTGTACAAACATACGCCCGTCCAGTACATACATCCGGGCGCCTAGTATATACATACGCCTGTCAGGTATATAGAATCGCGCGTCATGCACATAGAAATGCGCGTTCTGTACATACATACGCTCGTCCAGTACATACATCCGAGCGTCTCGTACATACATACGCCTGTCCAGTACATGGAAGCGTGCGTCGATTACATAACGACACCCCTCTAGTACATGGAACAACGCGCCAAATACACACATACGGCCGTCCGGAACATAGCATCGCGCGTCATGTACATAGCAATGCGCGTTCTGTACATACATACGCCCGTCCAGTACATGCATCCGGGCGTCTAATACATACATAGGCCTGCCCAGTATATGACAGCGTGCGTCGATTACATAACGACACCCCTCTAGAACATGAAACAACGCGCCAAATTCATACATACGTCCGTCAGATATATAGAATCGCGCGTCATGTACACAGAAATGCGCGTTCTGTACATACGTACGGCCGTCCAGTACATGCATCCGGGCGCCTGGTACATACATACGCCTGTCGAGTACATGGAATTGTGCGTCGATTATATTACGACACCCCTCTAGTACATGGAACAACGCGCCAAATACATACATACGTCCGTCAGGTATATAGAATCGCGCGTCATGCACATACAAATGCGCGTTCTGTACATACGTACGCCCGTCCAGTACATACATCCGGGCGCCTAGTACATACATACGCCCGTCAGGTATATAGAATCTCGCGTCATGCACATAGAAATGCGCGTTCTGTACATACATACGCTCCTCCAGTACATACATCCGGGCGCCTAGTACATACATACGCCCGTCAGGTATATAGAATCGCGCGTCATGCACATAGAAATGCGCGTTCTGTACATACATACGCCCGTCCAGTACATACATCCGGGCGCCTAGTACATACATACGCCCGTCAGGTATATAGAATCGCGCGTCATGCACATAGAAATGCGCGTTCTGTACATACATACGCCCGTCCAGTACATACATCCGGGCGCCTAGTACATACATACGCCCGTCAGGTATATAGAATCGCGCGTCATGCACATAGAAATGCGCGTTCTGTACATACATACGCTCGTCCAGTACATACATCCGGGCGCCTAGTACATACATACTCCCGTCAGGTATATAGAATCGCGCGTCATGTACACAGATATTCGCGTTCTGTACATACGTACGGCCGTCCAGTACATACATCCGGGCGCCTAGTACATACATACGTCCGTCATGTATATAGAATCGGGCGTCATGCACATAGAAATGCACGTTCTGTACATACATACGCCTGTCCAGTACATACATCCGGGCGCCTAGTACATACATACGCCCGTCAGGTATATAGAATCGCGCGTCATGCACATAGAAATGCGCGTTCTGTACATACATACGCCCGTCCAGAACATACATCCGGGCGCCTAGTACATACATACGCCCGTCAGGTATATAGAATCTCGCGTCATGCACATAGAAATGCGCGTTCTGTACATACATACGCTCGTCCAGTACATACATCCGGGCGCCTAGTACATACATACGCCCGTCAGGTATATAGAATCGCGCGTCATGCACATAGAAATGCGCGTTCTGTACATACATACGCCCGTCCAGTACATACATCCGGGCGCCTAGTACATACATACTTCCGTCAGGTATATAGAATCGCGCGTCATGTACACAGCAATGCGCGTTCTGTACATACGTACGGCCGTCCAGTACATACATCCGGGCGCCTAGTACATACATACGGCTGTCCAGTATATGACAGCGTGCGTCGATTACATAACGACACCCCTCTAGTACATGGAACAACGCGCCAAATACATACATACGGCCGTCCGGGACATAGCATCGCGCGTCATGTACATAGCAATGCGCGTTCTGTACATACATACGCCCGTCCAGTACATGCATCCGGGCGTCTAATACATACATAGGCCTGTCCAGTATATGACAGCGTGCGTCGATTACATAACGACACCCCTCTAGAACATGAAACAACGCGCCAAATTCATACATACGTCCGTCAGATATATAGAATCGCGCGTCATGTACACAGAAATGCGCGTTCTGTACATACGTACGGCCGTCCAGTACATGCATCCGGGCGCCTGGTACATACATACGCCCGTCGAGTACATGGAAGCGTGCGTCGATTACATAACGACACCCCTCTAGTACATGGAACAACGCGCCAAATACATACATACGTCCGTCATGTATATAGAATCGGGCGTCATGCACATAGAAATGCACGTTCTGTACATACATACGCCCGTCCAGTACATACATCCGGGCGCCTAGTACATACATACGCCCGTCAGGTATATAGAATCGCGTGTCACGCACATAGAAATGCGCGTTCTGTACATACATACGCCCGTCCAGTACATACATCCGGGCGCCTAGTACATACATACGCCCGTCATGTATATAGAATCGGGCGTCATGCACATAGAAATGCGCGTTCTGTACATACATACGCCCGTCCAGTACATACATCCGGGCGCCTAGTACATACATACTTCCGTCAGGTAAATAGAATCGCGCGTCATGTACACAGAAATGCGCGTTCTGTACATACGTACGGCCGTCCAGTACATACATCCGGGCGCCTAGTACATACATACGCCTGTCCAGTATATGACAGCGTGCGTCGATTACATAACGACACCCCTCTAGTACATGGAACAACGCGCCAAATACATACATACGCCCGCCCGGGACATAGCATCGCGCGTCATGTACACAGAAATGCGCGTTCTGTACATACGTACGCCCGTCCAGTACATACATCCGTGCGCCTAGTACATACATACGGCTGTCCAGTATATGACAGCGTGCGTCGATTACATAACGACACCCCTCTAGTACATGGAACAACGCGCCAAATACATACATACGGCCGTCCGGGACACAGCATCGCGCGTCATGTACATAGCAGTGCGCGTTCTGTACATACATACGCCCGTCCAGTACATACATCCGGGCGCCTAGTACATGCATACGCCCGTCAGGTATATAGAATCGCGCGTCATGCACATAGAAATGCGCGTTCTGTACATACATACGCTCGTCCAGTACATACATCCGGGCGCCTAGTACATACATAGGCCTGTCCAGTATATGACAGCGTGCGTCGATTACATAACGACACCCCTCTAGTACATGGAACAACGCGCCAAATACATACATACGCCCGTCCGGGACATAGAATCGCGCGTAATGCACATAGAAATGCATGTTCTGTACAAACATACGCCCGTCCAGTACATACATCCGGGCGCCTAGTATATACATACGCCTGTCAGGTATATAGAATCGCGCGTCATGCACATAGAAATGCGCGTTCTGTACATACATACGCTCGTCCAGTACATACATCCGAGCGTCTCGTACATACATACGCCTGTCCAGTACATGGAAGCGTGCGTCGATTACATAACGACACCCCTCTAGTACATGGAACAACGCGCCAAATACATACATACTTCCGTCAGGTATATAGAATCGCGCGTCATGTACACAGATATTCGCGTTCTGTACATACGTACGGCCGTCCAGTACATACATCCGGGCGCCTAGTACATACATACGTCCGTCATGTATATAGAATCGGGCGTCATGCACATAGAAATGCACGTTCTGTACATACATGCGCCCGTCCAGTACATACATCCGGGCGCCTAGTACATACATACGCCCGTCAGGTATATAGAATCGCGCGTCATGCACATAGAAATGCGCGTTCTGTACATACATACGCCCGTCCAGTACATACATCCGGGCGCCTAGTACATACATACGCCCGTCAGGTATATAGAATCTCGCGTCATGCACATAGAAATGCGCGTTCTGTACATACATACGCTCGTCCAGTACATACATCCGGGCGCCTAGTACATACATACGCCCGTCAGGTATATAGAATCGCGCGTCATGCACATAGAAATGCGCGTTCTGTACATACATACGCCCGTCCAGTACATACATCCGGGCGCCTAGTACATACATACGCCCGTCAGGTATATAGAATCTCGCGTCATGCACATAGAAATGCGCGTTCTGTACATACATACGCTCGTCCAGTACATACATCCGGGCGCCTAGTACATACATACGCCCGTCAGGTATATAGAATCACGCGTCATGCACATAGAAATGCGCGTTCTGTACATACATACGCCCGTCCAGTACATACATCCGGGCGCCTAGTACATACATACTTCCGTCAGGTATATAGAATCGCGCGTCATGTACACAGATATGCGCGTTCTGTACATACGTACGGCCGTCCAGTACATACATCCGGGCGCCTAGTACGTACATACGCCTGTCCAGTATATGACAGCGCGCGTCGATTACATAACGACACCCCTCTAGTACATGGAACAACGCGCCAAATACATACATACGCCCGCCCGGGACATAGCATCGCGCGTCATGTACACAGAAATGCGCGTTCTGTACATACGTACGCCCGTCCAGTACATACATCCGTGCGCCTAGTACATACATACGGCTGTCCAGTATATGACAGCGTGCGTCGATTACATAACGACACCCCTCTAGTACATGGAACAACGCGCCAAATACATACATACGGCCGTCCGGGACATAGCATCGCGCGTCATGTACATAGCAATGCGCGTTCTGTACATACATACGCCCGTCCAGTACATGCATCCGGGCGTCTAATACATACATAGGCCTGTCCAGTATATGACAGCGTGCGTCGATTACATAACGACACCCCTCTAGAACATGAAACAACGCGCCAAATTCATACATACGCCCGTCGAGTACATGGAAGCGTGCGTCGATTACATAACGACACCCCTCTAGTACTTGGAACAACGCGCCAAATACATACATACGCCCGCCCGGGACATAGCATCGCGCGTCATGTACACAGAAATGCGCGTTCTGTACATACGTACGCCCGTCCAGGACATACATCCGTGCGCCTAGTACATACATACGGCTGTCCAGTATATGACAGCGTGCGTCGATTACATAACGACACCCCTCTAGTACATGGAACAACGCGCCAAATACATACATACGTCCGTCAGGTATATAGAATCGCGTGTCATGCACATACAAATGCGCGTTCTGTACATACGTACGGCCGTCCAGTACATGCATCCTGGCGCCTGATACATACATACGCCCGTCGAGTACATGGAAGCGTGCGTCGATTACATAACGACACCCCTCTAGTACATGGAACAACGCGCCAACTACATACATACTTCCGTCAGGTATATAGAATCGCGCGTCATGTACACAGATATTCGCGTTCTGTACATACGTACGGCCGTCCAGTACATACATCCGGGCGCCTAGTACATACATACGTCCGTCATGTATATAGAATCGGGCGTCATGCACATAGAAATGCACGTTCTGTACATACATACGCCCGTCCAGTACATACATCCGGGCGCCTAGTACATACATACGCCCGTCAGGTATAGAGAATCGCGCGTCATGCACATAGAAATGCGCGTTCTGTACATACATACGCCCGTCCAGTACATACATCCGGGCGCCTAGTACATACATACTTCCGTCAGGTATATAGAATCGCGCGTCATGTACACAGAAATGCGCGTTCTGTACATACGTACGCCCGTCCAGTACATACATCCGTCCGCCTAGTACATACATACGGCTGTCCAGTATATGACAGCGTGCGTCGATTACATAACGACACCCCTCTAGTACATGGAACAACGCGCCAAATACACACATACGGCCGTCCGGAACATAGCATCGCGCGTCATGTACATAGCAATGCGCGTTCTGTACATACATACGCCCGTCCAGTACATGCATCCGGGCGTCTAATACATACATAGGCCTGCCCAGTATATGACAGCGTGCGTCGATTACATAACGACACCCCTCTAGAACATGAAACAACGCGCCAAATTCATACATACGTCCGTCAGATATATAGAATCGCGCGTCATGTACACAGAAATGCGCGTTCTGTACATACGTACGGCCGTCCAGTACATGCATCCGGGCGCCTGGTACATACATACGCCTGTCGAGTACATGGAATTGTGCGTCGATTATATTACGACACCCCTCTAGTACATGGAACAACGCGCCAAATACATACATACGTCCGTCAGGTATATAGAATCGCGCGTCATGCACATACAAATGCGCGTTCTGTACATACGTACGGCCGTCCAGTAAATACGTACGGGCGCCTAGTATATACATACGCCCGTCAGGTATATAGAATCGCGCGGCATGTACACAGAAATACGCGCTCTGTACATACGTACGGACCTCCAGTACATGCATCCGGGCGCCTGGTACATACATACGCCCGTCGAGTACATGGAAGCGTGCGTCGATTACATAACGACACCCCTCTAGTACATGGAACAACGCGCCAAATACATACATACGTCCGTCACGTATATAGAATCGGGCGTCATGCACATAGAAATGCACGTTCTGTACATACATACGCCCGTCCAGTACATACATCCGGGCGCCTAGTACATACATACGCCCGTCAGGTATATAGAATCGCGCGTCATGCACATAGAAAAGCGCGTTCTGTACATACATACGCCCGTCCAGTACATACATCCGGGCGCCTAGTACATGCATACGCCCGTCAGGTATATAGAATCGCGCGTCATGCACATAGAAATGCGCGTTCTGTACATACATACGCTCGTCCAGTACATACATCCGAGCGCCTCGTACATACATACGCCTGTCCAGTACATGGAAGCGTGCGTCGATTACATAACGACACCCCTCTAGTACATGGAACAACGCGCCAAATACATACATACTTCCGTCAGGTATATAGAATCGCGCGTCATGTACACAGATATTCGCGTTCTGTACATACGTACGGCCGTCCAGTACATACATCCGGGCGCCTAGTACATACATACGTCCGTCATGTATATAGAATCGGGCGTCATGCACATAGAAATGCACGTTCTGTACATACATACGCCCGTCCAGTACATACATCCGGGCGCCTAGTACATGCATACGCCCGTCAGGTATATAGAATCGCGCGTCATGCACATAGAAATGCGCGTTCTGTACATACATACGCCCGTCCAGTACATACATCCGGGCGCCTAGTACATACATACGCCCGTCAGGTATATAGAATCTCGCGTCATGCACATAGAAATGCGCGTTCTGTACATACATACGCTCGTCCAGTACATACATCCGGGCGCCTAGTACATACATACGCCCGTCAGGTATATAGAATCGCGCGTCATGCACATAGAAATGCGCGTTCTGTACATACATACGCCCGTCCAGTACATACATCCGGGCGCCTAGTACATACATACGCCCGTCAGGTATATAGAATCTCGCGTCATGCACATAGAAATGCGCGTTCTGTACATACATACGCTCGTCCAGTACATACATCCGGGCGCCTAGTACATACATACGCCCGTCAGGTATATAGAATCGCGCGTCATGCACATAGAAATGCGCGTTCTGTACATACATACGCCCGTCCAGTACATACATCCGGGCGCCTAGTACATACATACTTCCGTCAGGTATATAGAATCGCGCGTCATGTACACAGATATGCGCGTTCTGTACATACGTACGGCCGTCCAGTACATACATCCGGGCGCCTAGTACGTACATACGCCTGTCCAGTATATGACAGCGCGCGTCGATTACATAACGACACCCCTCTAGTACATGGAACAACGCGCCAAATACATACATACGCCCGTCCGGGACATAGCATCGCGCGTCATGTACACAGAAATGCGCGTTCTGTACATACGTACGCCCGTCCAGTACATACATCCGTGCGCCTAGTACATACATACGGCTGTCCAGTATATGACAGCGTGCGTCGATTACATAACGACACCCCTCTAGTACATGGAACAACGCGCCAAATACATACATACGGCCGTCCGGGACATAGCATCGCGCGTCATGCACATAGAAATGCGCGTTCTGTACATACGTACGGACGTCCAGTACATGCATCCGGGCGCCTGGTACATACATACGCCCGTCGAGTACATGGAAGCGTGCGTCGATTACATAACGACACCCCTCTAGTACATGGAACAACGCGCCAAATACATACATACGCCCGTCAGGTATATAGAATCGCGCGTCATGCACATAGAAATGCGCGTTCTGTACATACGTACGGCCGTCCAGTACATACATCCGGGCGCCTAGTACATACATAGGCCTGTCCAGTATATGACAGCGTGCGTCGATTACATAACGACACCCCTCTAGAACATGAAACAACGCGCCAAATTCATACATACGTCCGTCAGATATATAGAATCGCGCGTCATGTACACAGAAATGCGCGTTCTGTACATACGTACGGCCGTCCTGTACATGCATCCGGGCGCCTGGTACATACATACGCCTGTCGAGTACATGGAATTGTGCGTCGATTATATTACGACACCCCTCTAGTACATGGAACAACGCGCCAAATACATACATACGTCCGTCAGGTATATAGAATCGCGCGTCATGCACATACAAATGCGCGTTCTGTACATACGTACGGCCGTCCAGTATATACGTACGCGCGCCTAGTATATACATACGCCCGTCAGGTATATAGAATCGCGCGTCATGCACATAGAAATGCGCGTTCTGTACATACGTACGGCCGTCCAGTACATACATCCGAGCGCCTAGTACATACATACGCCCGTCAGGTATATAGAATCGCGCGTCATGCACATAGAAATGCGCGTTCTGTACATACATACGCCCGTCCAGTACATACATACGGGCGCCTAGTACATACATTCTTCCGTCAGGTATATAGAATCGCGCGTCATGTACACAGAAATGCGCGTTCTGTACATACGTACGGCCGTCCAGTACATACATCCGGGCGCCTAGTACATACATACGCCTGTCCAGTATATGACAGCGCGCGTCGATTACATAACGACACCCCTCTAGTACATGGAACAACGCGCCAAATACATACATACGCCCGTCAGGTATATAGAATCGCGCGTCATGCACATAGAAATGCGCGTTCTGTACATACGTACGGCCGTCCAGTACATACATCCGGGCGCCTAGTACATACATAGGCCTGTCCAGTATATGACAGCGTGCGTCGATTACATAACGACACCCCTCTAGAACATGAAACAACGCGCCAAATTCATACATACGTCCGTCAGATATATAGAATCGCGCGTCATGTACACAGAAATGCGCGTTCTGTACATACGTACGGCCGTCCTGTACATGCATCCGGGCGCCTGGTACATACATACGCCTGTCGAGTACATGGAATTGTGCGTCGATTATATTACGACACCCCTCTAGTACATGGAACAACGCGCCAAATACATACATACGTCCGTCAGGTATATAGAATCGCGCGTCATGCACATACAAATGCGCGTTCTGTACATACGTACGGCCGTCCAGTATATACGTACGCGCGCCTAGTATATACATACGCCCGTCAGGTATATAGAATCGCGCGTCATGCACATAGAAATGCGCGTTCTGTACATACGTACGGCCGTCCAGTACATACATCCGGGCGCCTAGTACATACATAGGCCTGTCCAGTATATGACAGCGTGCGTCGATTACATAACGACACCCCTCTAGAACATGAAACAACGCGCCAAATTCATACATACGTCCGTCAGATATATAGAATCGCGCGTCATGTACACAGAAATGCGCGTTCTGTACATACGTACGACCGTCCAGTACATGCATCCGGGCGCCTGGTACATACATACGCCCGTCGAGTACATGGAAGCGTGCGTCGATTACATAACGACACCCCTCTAGTACTTGGAACAACGCGCCAAATACATACATACGCCCGCCCGGGACATAGCATCGCGCGTCATGTACACAGAAATGCGCGTTCTGTACATACGTACGCCCGTCCAGGACATACATCCGTGCGCCTAGTACATACATACGGCTGTCCAGTATATGACAGCGTGCGTCGATTACATAACGACACCCCTCTAGTACATGGAACAACGCGCCAAATACATACATACTTCTGTCAGGTATATAGAGTCGCGCGTCATGTACACAGATATTCGCGTTCTGTACATACGTACGGCCGTCCAGTACATGCATCCGGGCGTCTAATACATACATAGGCCTGTCCAGTATATGACAGCGTGCGTCGATTACATAACGACACCCCTCTAGAACATGAAACAACGCGCCAAATTCATACATACGTCCGTCAGATATATAGAATCGCGCGTCATGTACACAGAAATGCGCGTTCTGTACATACGTACGGCCGTCCAGTACATGCATCCGGGCGCCTGGTACATACATACGCCTGTCGAGTACATGGAATTGTGCGTCGATTATATTACGACACCCCTCTAGTACATGGAACAACGCGCCAAATACATACATACGTCCGTCAGGTATATAGAATCGCGCGTCATGCACATACAAATGCGCGTTCTGTACATACGTACGGCCGTCCAGTATATACGTACGGGCGCCTAGTATATACATACGCCCGTCAGGTATATAGAATCGCGCGGCATGTACACAGAAATACGCGTTCTGTACATACGTACGGACGTCCAGTACATGCATCCGGGCGCCTGGTACATACATACGCCCGTCCAGTACATACATCCGGGCGCCTAGTACATACATACGCCCGTCAGGTATATAGAATCGCGCGTCATGCACATAGAAATGCGCGTTCTGTACATACATACGCTCGTCCAGTACATACATCCGGGCGCCTAGTACATACATAGGCCTGTCCAGTATATGACAGCGTGCGTCGATTACATAACGACACCCCTCTAGTACATGGAACAACGCGCCAAATACATACATACGCCCGTCCGGGACATAGAATCGCGCGTAATGCACATAGAAATGCATGTTCTGTACATACTTACGCCCGTCCAGTACATACATCCGGGCGCCTAGTACATACATACGCCTGTCAGGTATATAGAATCGCGCGTCATGCACATAGAAATGCGCGTTCTGTACATACATACGCTCTTCCAGTACATACAGCCGGGCGCCTCGTACATACATACGCCTGTCCAGTACATGGAAGCGTGCGTCGATTACATAACGACACCCCTCTAGTACATGGAACAACGCGCCAAATACATACATACTTCCGTCAGGTATATAGAATCGCGCGTCATGTACACAGATATTCGCGTTCTGTACATACGTACGGCCGTCCAGTACATACATCCGGGCGCCTAGTACATACATACGTCCGTCATGTATATAGAATCGGGCGTCATGCACATAGAAATGCACGTTCTGTACATACATACGCCCGTCCAGTACATACATCCGGGCGCCTAGTACATACATACGCCCGTCAGGTATATAGAATCGCGCGTCATGCACATAGAAATGCGCGTTCTGTATATACATACGCCCGTCCAGTACATACATCCGGGCGCCTAGTACATACATACGCCCGTCAGGTATATAGAATCTCGCGTCATGCACATAGAAATGCGCGTTCTGTACATACATACGCTCGTCCAGTACATACATCCGGGCGCCTAGTACATACATACGCCCGTCAGGTATATAGAATCGCGCGTCATGCACATAGAAATGCGCGTTCTGTACATACGTACGGACGTCCAGTACATGCATCCGGGCGCCTGGTACATACATACGCCCGTCGAGTACATGGAAGCGTGCGTCGATTACATAACGACACCCCTCTAGTACATGGAACAACGCGCCAAATACATACATACGCCCGTCAGGTATATAGAATCGCGCGTCATGCACATAGAAATGCGCGTTCTGTACATACGTACGGCCGTCCAGTACATACATCCGGGCGCCTAGTACATACATAGGCCTGTCCAGTATATGACAGCGTGCGTCGATTACATAACGACACCCCTCTAGAACATGAAACAACGCGCCAAATTCATACATACGTCCGTCAGATATATAGAATCGCGCGTCATGTACACAGAAATGCGCGTTCTGCACATACATACGCCCGTCCAGTACATACATCCGGGCGCCTAGTACATACATAGGCCTGTCCAGTATATGACAGCGTGCGTCGATTACATAACGACACCCCTCTAGTACATGGAACAACGCGCCAAATACATACATACGCCCGTCCGGGACATAGAATCGCGCGTAATGCACATAGAAATGCATGTTCTGTACATACATACGCCCGTCCAGTACATACATCCGGGCGCCTAGTACATACATACGCCTGTCAGGTATATAGAATCGCGCGTCATGCACATAGAAATGCGCGTTCTGTACATACATACGCTCGTCCAGTACATACATCCGGGCGCCTCGTACATACATACGCCTGTCCAGTACATGGAAGCGTGCGTCGATTACATAACAACACCCCTCTAGTACATGGAACAACGCGCCAAATACATACATACTTCCGTCAGGTATATAGAATCGCGCGTCCAGTACATACATCCGGGCGCCTCGTACATACATACGCCTGTCCAGTACATGGAAGCGTGCGTCGATTACATAACGACACCCCTCTAGTACATGGAACAACGCGCCAAATACATACATACTTCCGTCAGGTATATAGAGTCGCGCGTCATGTACACAGATATTCGCGTTCTGTACATACGTACGGCCGTCCAGTACATACATCCGGGCGCCTAGTACATACATACGTCCGTCATGTATATAGAATCGGGCGCCATGCACATAGAAATGCACGTTCTGTACATACATACGCCCGTCCAGTACATACATCCGGGCGCCTAGTACATACATACGCCCGTCAGGTATATAGAATCGCGCGTCATGCACATAGAAATGCGCGTTCTGTACATACGTACGGCCGTCCAGTAAATACGTACGGGCGCCTAGTATATACATACGCCCGTCAGGTATATAGAATCGCGCGGCATGTACACAGAAATACGCGCTCTGTACATACGTACGGACCTCCAGTACATGCATCCGGGCGCCTGGTACATACATACGCCCGTCGAGTACATGGAAGCGTGCGTCGATTACATAACGACACCCCTCTAGTACATGGAACAACGCGCCAAATACATACATACGTCCGTCACGTATATAGAATCGGGCGTCATGCACATAGAAATGCACGTTCTGTACATACATACGCCCGTCCAGTACATACATCCGGGCGCCTAGTACATACATACGCCCGTCAGGTATATAGAATCGCGCGTCATGCACATAGAAAAGCGCGTTCTGTACATACATACGCCCGTCCAGTACATACATCCGGGCGCCTAGTACATGCATACGCCCGTCAGGTATATAGAATCGCGCGTCATGCACATAGAAATGCGCGTTCTGTACATACATACGCTCGTCCAGTACATACATCCGAGCGCCTCGTACATACATACGCCTGTCCAGTACATGGAAGCGTGCGTCGATTACATAACGACACCCCTCTAGTACATGGAACAACGCGCCAAATACATACATACTTCCGTCAGGTATATAGAATCGCGCGTCATGTACACAGATATTCGCGTTCTGTACATACGTACGGCCGTCCAGTACATACATCCGGGCGCCTAGTACATACATACGTCCGTCATGTATATAGAATCGGGCGTCATGCACATAGAAATGCACGTTCTGTACATACATACGCCCGTCCAGTACATACATCCGGGCGCCTAGTACATGCATACGCCCGTCAGGTATATAGAATCGCGCGTCATGCACATAGAAATGCGCGTTCTGTACATACATACGCCCGTCCAGTACATACATCCGGGCGCCTAGTACATACATACGCCCGTCAGGTATATAGAATCTCGCGTCATGCACATAGAAATGCGCGTTCTGTACATACATACGCTCGTCCAGTACATACATCCGGGCGCCTAGTACATACATACGCCCGTCAGGTATATAGAATCGCGCGTCATGCACATAGAAATGCGCGTTCTGTACATACATACGCCCGTCCAGTACATACATCCGGGCGCCTAGTACATACATACGCCCGTCAGGTATATAGAATCTCGCGTCATGCACATAGAAATGCGCGTTCTGTACATACATACGCTCGTCCAGTACATACATCCGGGCGCCTAGTACATACATACGCCCGTCAGGTATATAGAATCGCGCGTCATGCACATAGAAATGCGCGTTCTGTACATACATACGCCCGTCCAGTACATACATCCGGGCGCCTAGTACATACATACTTCCGTCAGGTATATAGAATCGCGCGTCATGTACACAGATATGCGCGTTCTGTACATACGTACGGCCGTCCAGTACATACATCCGGGCGCCTAGTACGTACATACGCCTGTCCAGTATATGACAGCGCGCGTCGATTACATAACGACACCCCTCTAGTACATGGAACAACGCGCCAAATACATACATACGCCCGCCCGGGACATAGCATCGCGCGTCATGTACACAGAAATGCGCGTTCTGTACATACGTACGCCCGTCCAGTACATACATCCGTGCGCCTAGTACATACATACGGCTGTCCAGTATATGACAGCGTGCGTCGATTACATAACGACACCCCTCTAGTACATGGAACAACGCGCCAAATACATACATACGGCCGTCCGGGACATAGCATCGCGCGTCATGCACATAGAAATGCGCGTTCTGTACATACGTACGGACGTCCAGTACATGCATCCGGGCGCCTGGTACATACATACGCCCGTCGAGTACATGGAAGCGTGCGTCGATTACATAACGACACCCCTCTAGTACATGGAACAACGCGCCAAATACATACATACGCCCGTCAGGTATATAGAATCGCGCGTCATGCACATAGAAATGCGCGTTCTGTACATACGTACGGCCGTCCAGTACATACATCCGGGCGCCTAGTACATACATAGGCCTGTCCAGTATATGACAGCGTGCGTCGATTACATAACGACACCCCTCTAGAACATGAAACAACGCGCCAAATTCATACATACGTCCGTCAGATATATAGAATCGCGCGTCATGTACACAGAAATGCGCGTTCTGTACATACGTACGGCCGTCCTGTACATGCATCCGGGCGCCTGGTACATACATACGCCTGTCGAGTACATGGAATTGTGCGTCGATTATATTACGACACCCCTCTAGTACATGGAACAACGCGCCAAATACATACATACGTCCGTCAGGTATATAGAATCGCGCGTCATGCACATACAAATGCGCGTTCTGTACATACGTACGGCCGTCCAGTATATACGTACGCGCGCCTAGTATATACATACGCCCGTCAGGTATATAGAATCGCGCGTCATGCACATAGAAATGCGCGTTCTGTACATACGTACGGCCGTCCAGTACATACATCCGGGCGCCTAGTACATACATACGCCCGTCAGGTATATAGAATCGCGCGTCATGCACATAGAAATGCGCGTTCTGTACATACATACGCCCGTCCAGTACATACATACGGGCGCCTAGTACATACATTCTTCCGTCAGGTATATAGAATCGCGCGTCATGTACACAGAAATGCGCGTTCTGTACATACGTACGGCCGTCCAGTACATACATCCGGGCGCCTAGTACATACATACGCCTGTCCAGTATATGACAGCGCGCGTCGATTACATAACGACACCCCTCTAGTACATGGAACAACGCGCCAAATACATACATACGCCCGTCAGGTATATAGAATCGCGCGTCATGCACATAGAAATGCGCGTTCTGTACATACGTACGGCCGTCCAGTACATACATCCGGGCGCCTAGTACATACATAGGCCTGTCCAGTATATGACAGCGTGCGTCGATTACATAACGACACCCCTCTAGAACATGAAACAACGCGCCAAATTCATACATACGTCCGTCAGATATATAGAATCGCGCGTCATGTACACAGAAATGCGCGTTCTGTACATACGTACGGCCGTCCTGTACATGCATCCGGGCGCCTGGTACATACATACGCCTGTCGAGTACATGGAATTGTGCGTCGATTATATTACGACACCCCTCTAGTACATGGAACAACGCGCCAAATACATACATACGTCCGTCAGGTATATAGAATCGCGCGTCATGCACATACAAATGCGCGTTCTGTACATACGTACGGCCGTCCAGTATATACGTACGCGCGCCTAGTATATACATACGCCCGTCAGGTATATAGAATCGCGCGTCATGCACATAGAAATGCGCGTTCTGTATATACATACGCCCGTCCAGTACATACATCCGGGCGCCTAGTACATACATACGCCCGTCGAGTACATGGAAGCGTGCGTCGATTACATAACGACACCCCTCTAGTACTTGGAACAACGCGCCAAATACATACATACGGCCGTCCGGGACATAGCATCGCGCGTCATGTACATAGCAATGCGCGTTCTGTACATACATACGCCCGTCCAGTACATGCATCCGGGCGTCTAATACATACATAGGCCTGTCCAGTATATGACAGCGTGCGTCGATTACATAACGACACCCCTCTAGTACATGGAACAACGCGCCAAATACATACATACGGCCGTCCGGGACATAGCATCGCGCGTCATGTACATAGCAATGCGCGTTCTGTACATACATACGCTCGTCCAGTACATACATCCGGGCGCCTAGTACATACATACGCCCGTCAGGTATATAGAATCGCGCGTCATGCACATAGAAATGCGCGTTCTGTACATACATACGCCCGTCCAGTACATACATACGGGCGCCTAGTACATACATACTTCCGTCAGGTATATAGAATCGCGCGTCATGTACACAGAAATGCGCGTTCTGTACATACGTACGGCCGTCCAGTACATACATCCGTGCGCCTAGTACATACATACGGCTGTCCAGTATATGACAGCGTGCGTCGATTACATAACGACACCCCTCTAGTACATGGAACAACGCGCCAAATACATACATACTTCCGTCAGGTATATAGGGTCGCGCGTCATGTACACAGATATTCGCGTTCTGTACATACGTACGGCCGTCCAGTACATGCATCCGGGCGTCTAATACATACATAGGCCTGTCCAGTATATGACAGCGTGCGTCGATTACATAACGACACCCCTCTAGAACATGAAACAACGCGCCAAATTCATACATACGTCCGTCAGATATATAGAATCGCGCGTCATGTACACAGAAATGCGCGTTCTGTACATACGTACGGCCGTCCAGTACATGCATCCGGGCGCCTGGTACATACATACGCCTGTCGAGTACATGGAATTGTGCGTCGATTATATTACGACACCCCTCTAGTACATGGAACAACGCGCCAAATACATACATACGTCCGTCAGGTATATAGAATCGCGCGTCATGCACATACAAATGCGCGTTCTGTACATACGTACGGCCGTCCAGTATATACGTACGGGCGCCTAGTATATACATACGCCCGTCAGGTATATAGAATCGCGCGGCATGTACACAGAAATACGCGTTCTGTACATACGTACGGACGTCCAGTACATGCATCCGGGCGCCTGGTACATACATACGCCCTTTCAGTACATACATCCGGGCGCCTAGTACATACATACGCCCGTCAGGTATATAGAATCGCGCGTCATGCACATAGAAATGCGCGTTCTGTACATACATACGCTCGTCCAGTACATACATCCGGGCGCCTAGTACATACATAGGCCTGTCCAGTATATGACAGCGTGCGTCGATTACATAACGACACCCCTCTAGTACATGGAACAACGCGCCAAATACATACATACGCCCGTCCGGGACATAGAATCGCGCGTAATGCACATAGAAATGCATGTTCTGTACATACTTACGCCCGTCCAGTACATACATCCGGGCGCCTAGTACATACATACGCCTGTCAGGTATATAGAATCGCGCGTCATGCACATAGAAATGCGCGTTCTGTACATACATACGCTCTTCCAGTACATACAGCCGGGCGCCTCGTACATACATACGCCTGTCCAGTACATGGAAGCGTGCGTCGATTACATAACGACACCCCTCTAGTACATGGAACAACGCGCCAAATACATACATACTTCCGTCAGGTATATAGAATCGCGCGTCATGTACACAGATATTCGCGTTCTGTACATACGTACGGCCGTCCAGTACATACATCCGGGCGCCTAGTACATACATACTTCCGTCAGGTATATAGAATCGCGCGTCATGTACACAGAAATGCGCGTTCTGTACATACGTACGGCCGTCCAGTACATACATCCGTGCGCCTAGTACATACATACGGCTGTCCAGTATATGACAGCGTGCGTCGATTACATAACGACACCCCTCTAGTACATGGAACAACGCGCCAAATACATACATACTTCCGTCAGGTATATAGGGTCGCGCGTCATGTACACAGATATTCGCGTTCTGTACATACGTACGGCCGTCCAGTACATGCATCCGGGCGTCTAATACATACATAGGCCTGTCCAGTATATGACAGCGTGCGTCGATTACATAACGACACCCCTCTAGAACATGAAACAACGCGCCAAATTCATACATACGTCCGTCAGATATATAGAATCGCGCGTCATGTACACAGAAATGCGCGTTCTGTACATACGTACGGCCGTCCAGTACATGCATCCGGGCGCCTGGTACATACATACGCCTGTCGAGTACATGGAATTGTGCGTCGATTATATTACGACACCCCTCTAGTACATGGAACAACGCGCCAAATACATACATACGTCCGTCAGGTATATAGAATCGCGCGTCATGCACATACAAATGCGCGTTCTGTACATACGTACGGCCGTCCAGTATATACATCCGGGCGCCTAGTACATACATACGCCCGTCAGGTATATAGAATCGCGCGTCATGCACATAGAAATGCGCGTTCTGTACATACATACGCCCGTCCAGTACATACATACGGGCGCCTAGTACATACATACTTCCGTCAGGTATATAGAATCGCGCGTCATGTACACAGAAATGCGCGTTCTGTACATACGTACGGCCGTCCAGTACATACATCCGTGCGCCTAGTACATACATACGGCTGTCCAGTATATGACAGCGTGCGTCGATTACATAACGACACCCCTCTAGTACATGGAACAACGCGCCAAATACATACATACTTCCGTCAGGTATATAGGGTCGCGCGTCATGTACACAGATATTCGCGTTCTGTACATACGTACGGCCGTCCAGTACATGCATCCGGGCGTCTAATACATACATAGGCCTGTCCAGTATATGACAGCGTGCGTCGATTACATAACGACACCCCTCTAGAACATGAAACAACGCGCCAAATTCATACATACGTCCGTCAGATATATAGAATCGCGCGTCATGTACACAGAAATGCGCGTTCTGTACATACGTACGGCCGTCCAGTACATGCATCCGGGCGCCTGGTACATACATACGCCTGTCGAGTACATGGAATTGTGCGTCGATTATATTACGACACCCCTCTAGTACATGGAACAACGCGCCAAATACATACATACGTCCGTCAGGTATATAGAATCGCGCGTCATGCACATACAAATGCGCGTTCTGTACATACGTACGGCCGTCCAGTATATACGTACGGGCGCCTAGTATATACATACGCCCGTCAGGTATATAGAATCGCGCGGCATGTACACAGAAATACGCGTTCTGTACATACGTACGGACGTCCAGTACATGCATCCGGGCGCCTGGTACATACATACGCCCTTTCAGTACATACATCCGGGCGCCTAGTACATACATACGCCCGTCAGGTATATAGAATCGCGCGTCATGCACATAGAAATGCGCGTTCTGTACATACATACGCTCGTCCAGTACATACATCCGGGCGCCTAGTACATACATAGGCCTGTCCAGTATATGACAGCGTGCGTCGATTACATAACGACACCCCTCTAGTACATGGAACAACGCGCCAAATACATACATACGCCCGTCCGGGACATAGAATCGCGCGTAATGCACATAGAAATGCATGTTCTGTACATACTTACGCCCGTCCAGTACATACATCCGGGCGCCTAGTACATACATACGCCTGTCAGGTATATAGAATCGCGCGTCATGCACATAGAAATGCGCGTTCTGTACATACATACGCTCTTCCAGTACATACAGCCGGGCGCCTCGTACATACATACGCCTGTCCAGTACATGGAAGCGTGCGTCGATTACATAACGACACCCCTCTAGTACATGGAACAACGCGCCAAATACATACATACTTCCGTCAGGTATATAGAATCGCGCGTCATGTACACAGATATTCGCGTTCTGTACATACGTACGGCCGTCCAGTACATACATCCGGGCGCCTAGTACATACATACTTCCGTCAGGTATATAGAATCGCGCGTCATGTACACAGAAATGCGCGTTCTGTACATACGTACGGCCGTCCAGTACATACATCCGTGCGCCTAGTACATACATACGGCTGTCCAGTATATGACAGCGTGCGTCGATTACATAACGACACCCCTCTAGTACATGGAACAACGCGCCAAATACATACATACTTCCGTCAGGTATATAGGGTCGCGCGTCATGTACACAGATATTCGCGTTCTGTACATACGTACGGCCGTCCAGTACATGCATCCGGGCGTCTAATACATACATAGGCCTGTCCAGTATATGACAGCGTGCGTCGATTACATAACGACACCCCTCTAGAACATGAAACAACGCGCCAAATTCATACATACGTCCGTCAGATATATAGAATCGCGCGTCATGTACACAGAAATGCGCGTTCTGTACATACGTACGGCCGTCCAGTACATGCATCCGGGCGCCTGGTACATACATACGCCTGTCGAGTACATGGAATTGTGCGTCGATTATATTACGACACCCCTCTAGTACATGGAACAACGCGCCAAATACATACATACGTCCGTCAGGTATATAGAATCGCGCGTCATGCACATACAAATGCGCGTTCTGTACATACGTACGGCCGTCCAGTATATACGTACGGGCGCCTAGTATATACATACGCCCGTCAGGTATATAGAATCGCGCGGCATGTACACAGAAATACGCGTTCTGTACATACGTACGGACGTCCAGTACATGCATCCGGGCGCCTGGTACATACATACGCCCTTTCAGTACATACATCCGGGCGCCTAGTACATACATACGCCCGTCAGGTATATAGAATCGCGCGTCATGCACATAGAAATGCGCGTTCTGTACATACATACGCTCGTCCAGTACATACATCCGGGCGCCTAGTACATACATAGGCCTGTCCAGTATATGACAGCGTGCGTCGATTACATAACGACACCCCTCTAGTACATGGAACAACGCGCCAAATACATACATACGCCCGTCCGGGACATAGAATCGCGCGTAATGCACATAGAAATGCATGTTCTGTACATACTTACGCCCGTCCAGTACATACATCCGGGCGCCTAGTACATACATACGCCTGTCAGGTATATAGAATCGCGCGTCATGCACATAGAAATGCGCGTTCTGTACATACATACGCTCTTCCAGTACATACAGCCGGGCGCCTCGTACATACATACGCCTGTCCAGTACATGGAAGCGTGCGTCGATTACATAACGACACCCCTCTAGTACATGGAACAACGCGCCAAATACATACATACTTCCGTCAGGTATATAGAATCGCGCGTCATGTACACAGATATTCGCGTTCTGTACATACGTACGGCCGTCCAGTACATACATCCGGGCGCCTAGTACATACATACGTCCGTCATGTATATAGAATCGGGCGTCATGCACATAGAAATGCACGTTCTGTACATACATACGCCCGTCCAGTACATACATCCGGGCGCCTAGTATATACATACGCCCGTCAGGTATATAGAATCGCGCGTCATGCACATAGAAATGCGCGTTCTGTATATACATACGCCCGTCCAGTACATACATCCGGGCGCCTAGTACATACATACGCCCGTCAGGTATATAGAATCTCGCGTCATGCACATAGAAATGCGCGTTCTGTACATACATACGCTCGTCCAGTACATACATCCGGGCGCCTAGTACATACATACGCCCGTCAGGTATATAGAATCGCGCGTCATGCACATAGAAATGCGCGTTCTGTACATACGTACGGACGTCCAGTACATGCATCCGGGCGCCTGGTACATACATACGCCCGTCGAGTACATGGAAGCGTGCGTCGATTACATAACGACACCCCTCTAGTACATGGAACAACGCGCCAAATACATACATACGCCCGTCAGGTATATAGAATCGCGCGTCATGCACATAGAAATGCGCGTTCTGTACATACGTACGGCCGTCCAGTACATACATCCGGGCGCCTAGTACATACATAGGCCTGTCCAGTATATGACAGCGTGCGTCGATTACATAACGACACCCCTCTAGAACATGAAACAACGCGCCAAATTCATACATACGTCCGTCAGATATATAGAATCGCGCGTCATGTACACAGAAATGCGCGTTCTGTACATACGTACGGCCGTCCTGTACATGCATCCGGGCGCCTGGTACATACATACGCCTGTCGAGTACATGGAATTGTGCGTCGATTATATTACGACACCCCTCTAGTACATGGAACAACGCGCCAAATACATACATACGTCCGTCAGGTATATAGAATCGCGCGTCATGCACATACAAATGCGCGTTCTGTACATACGTACGGCCGTCCAGTATATACGTACGCGCGCCTAGTATATACATACGATCGTCAGGTATATAGAATCGCGCGGCATGTACACAGAAATACGCGTTCTGTACATACGTACGGACGTCCAGTACATGCATCCGGGCGCCTGGTACATACATACGCCCGTCGAGTACATGGAAGCGTGCGTCGATTACATAACGACACCCCTCTAGTACATGGAACAACGCGCCAAATACATACATACGTCCGTCATGTATATAGAATCGGGCGTCATGCACATAGAAATGCACGTTCTGTACATACATACGCCCGTCCAGTACATACATCCGGGCGCCTAGTACATACATACGCCCGTCAGGTATATAGAATCGCGCGTCATGCACATAGAAATGCGCGTTCTGTACATACATACGCCCGTCCAGTACATACATTCGGCGCCTAGTACATACATACGCCCGTCAGGTATATAGAATCGCGCGTCATGCACATAGAAATGCGCGTTCTGTACATACATACGCTCGTCCAGTACATACATCCGGGCGCCTAGTACATACATAGGCCTGTCCAGTATATGACAGCGTGCGTCGATTACATAACGACACCCCTCTAGTACATGGAACAACGCGCCAAATACATACATACGCCCGTCCGGGACATAGAATCGCGCGTAATGCACATAGAAATGCATGTTCTGTACATACATACGCCCGTCCAGTACATACATCCGGGCGCCTAGTACATACATACGCCTGTCAGGTATATAGAATCGCGCGTCATGCACATAGAAATGCGCGTTCTGTACATACATACGCTCGTCCAGTACATACATCCGGGCGCCTAGTACATACATAGGCCTGTCCAGTATATGACAGCGTGCGTCGATTACATAACGACACCCCTCTAGTACATGGAACAACGCGCCAAATACATACATACGCCCGTCCGGGACATAGAATCGCGCGTAATGCACATAGAAATGCATGTTCTGTACATACATACGCCCGTCCAGTACATACATCCGGGCGCCTAGTACATACATACGCCTGTCAGGTATATAGAATCGCGCGTCATGCACATAGAAATGCGCGTTCTGTACATACATACGCTCGTCCAGTACATACATCCGGGCGCCTCGTACATACATACGCCTGTCCAGTACATGGAAGCGTGCGTCGATTACATAACAACACCCCTCTAGTACATGGAACAACGCGCCAAATACATACATACTTCCGTCAGGTATATAGAATCGCGCGTCCAGTACATACATCCGGGCGCCTCGTACATACATACGCCTGTCCAGTACATGGAAGCGTGCGGCGATTACATAACGACACCCCTCTAGTACATGGAACAACGCGCCAAATACATACATACTTCCGTCAGGTATACAGGGTCGCGCGTCATGTACACAGATATTCGCGTTCTGTACATACGTACGGCCGTCCAGTACATGCATCCGGGCGTCTAATACATACATAGGCCTGTCCAGTATATGACAGCGTGCGTCGATTACATAACGACACCCCTCTAGAACATGAAACAACGCGCCAAATTCATACATACGTCCGTCAGATATATAGAATCGCGCGTCATGTACACAGAAATGCGCGTTCTGTACATACGTACGGCCGTCCAGTACATGCATCCGGGCGCCTGGTACATACATACGCCTGTCGAGTACATGGAATTGTGCGTCGATTATATTACGACACCCCTCTAGTACATGGAACAACGCGCCAAATACATACATACGTCCGTCAGGTATATAGAATCGCGCGTCATGCACATACAAATGCGCGTTCTGTACATACGTACGGCCGTCCAGTATATACGTACGGGCGCCTAGTATATACATACGCCCGTCAGGTATATAGAATCGCGCGGCATGTACACAGAAATACGCGTTCTGTACATACGTACGGACGTCCAGTACATGCATCCGGGCGCCTGGTACATACATACGCCCTTTCAGTACATACATCCGGGCGCCTAGTACATACATACGCCCGTCAGGTATATAGAATCGCGCGTCATGCACATAGAAATGCGCGTTCTGTACATACATACGCTCGTCCAGTACATACATCCGGGCGCCTAGTACATACATAGGCCTGTCCAGTATATGACAGCGTGCGTCGATTACATAACGACACCCCTCTAGTACATGGAACAACGCGCCAAATACATACATACGCCCGTCCGGGACATAGAATCGCGCGTAATGCACATAGAAATGCATGTTCTGTACATACTTACGCCCGTCCAGTACATACATCCGGGCGCCTAGTACATACATACGCCTGTCAGGTATATAGAATCGCGCGTCATGCACATAGAAATGCGCGTTCTGTACATACATACGCTCT